>JAKCPI010010686.1:0-76289 GCA_023213315.1 Euborellia annulipes
TACTATAACGAATTTCAGTTACAAATTTCTACACCGTTACTATCTGTTATCTGCCAAAACCACCACGACCCAAGTTTCATAGTTGGGGATTATTCTTACCTGTATTGGGGACATACATAGAAAAACTTTCAGCTTTTATAAAATAACGAAGGTCTGGCCGTCGCTGGCTCTTGGGCTAATAAGGGAATCCTTAACCTTTGTCACTAAATGCTAATACTTCTACCTCTGAGCCATAGTTCAAGGGCCAGAAGACAATTAGGTCTTTTTCGGCATTTAGACCCCATCTCTATTTATTTCATTTGATTGGTAGCCAATTCAAATGAAATTTTTTGTCGCATGTGACGGCATACGAACCCTCGACCCCTAGGCAGAAACTCTACCAGTGAGCCATGGCCCAAGGGCAACATTAGTATTCAAAATTTATAAACAAAAAGCAAAGTATTTATAGTATTACAGCTGTAGACTATCCATAGCAACAATTTCTCCTTTCTTTCCTATGAAGTACAAGAGCAAAGTGTGCATCAACAATTTTGAAGGCAAATATGAGAATACATTTATGAGATAGTCAGCCAAAGATATAAATAAAAAATAGAATTTTCAAATAAAATTTTTGGCATAAATAAATGCAATACTTTCTCTCTACATATTAACATAAATAATAAGAGAAAGTTAAAAAATCTGGTGTGACTAGTCGCACAACTTTCTTAACTTCGTTAATCGAAAATTGTGTTCTGTGCTTGTCACACCAGATTTTTTGTGTCGGCATGTATTTAGTTTCCGACAGTACGGTACATTCGATTTTCAAGATGTAAAATTTATAAGTATGGGAAAATATTTATATTTTGTTACCATGGCAATCATTTCTCCTATCTTTTCTATGGAGTACAAGTACAAGAGTAAAGTGGTCTTCAGAAGTTTTCAATGGCAAAATGAGAATATACATTTTAAAAAGAATCTAAAAAATAAATGATTTTTGAATTTTAATCAAAATCGGTAGAGCGAATTTTGAGAATATCTGAAAAAAAACTGAAAAAGTGCATCAGTAAAGTACTAGTACTCTTTGGTCGATATTGTTTAAAAGTTTCGTGTCACGTCCCATGGGGGTGCCTAACTTAAATATAAAATTTCAACTTCCTAGCCCTTTTCGTTCTTGAGATATTTTGTTCACAAACAGACCATGTCGCGGAAACCACTTTTTTGAATTCAGGGGACCTCAAAACGTGTATATCCGTCAAAATCTCTACATCGAATTTTTGACATGAATCCAATACTTATATCTCTCTATATATATTTAACATATATAGAGGTAAGAGAAAGTAAAAAAGTGAACAATTTTCTATTTATACTCTTTGAATTTAAACCCTAATTTGAATATATACTTAGAGAAAGCGGAATATTATAATTTCTCTTTCTCTCTCCATCCCCCCCACTTCTAAAGGTCGAGCCTAATTGAAGGGGGTGAGAGAGAGAGTAAAGAAAATTTACGAGTATGTCCTGAGAATAACAGCTAACGAACTCAAACACAAACACACACACCAACCCTTTTTTTTCTCCCTCTTGTAATCTCAATTTGAGTTCAATTAATAGCGAGTGTAGCATCATCATCATCATCATTATCATCATATGTATCGGGAGCAGGAGGAGGTTTAATTTCGAGATTTGATCGACCTGTGTGTATGTGTGGGGGCAGGGTGGCGAGGGGGGGGGGGGGGTTAAGATCGATTCCCGATTAACGCTCTGCTCTCTCTACTCCCATAATGGCCCTCAATCGGGGACCTCTCCATTGTCGCCTCAATTTATTTCCACAATCGCTTATCTAAAAACAGGCAAATCATGTTGGATAGACAAAAGGCCAATGAATTCTCTCTCTACTCTCACATTGCAACTCCACCCCTTTTAAAGATTCTCTCCTTCCTGTTTATTTTGAATTAATCACTAATTTATTTATTTTATAGAATAATCAACAAACAAAAAAAAAAAAAAAATTAGACTAGATACCACAGTGGCATACAATACTAAGCGTTTGAATAAAATCGGCTGAGCACTTGTGTTTTACGGATATACGAGTAGTTTTTTAGTTTTCTCCCCTTCATTATTCAATTATTTTTAATTTCTCTTACCTATATAATATATATATTTTTATATACATGTATATAGAGATAGAAAGTATTGGATGATTTATGAATGATTTGGAAAAAAAATTTATTTAATTGAAATGATGTACGTAGTTGAAATTTTATACGATATTTAAGTTAGGCATTCTGATGTGGCGTGAAAAAAGCTTTTAAACAAAATCGGCCAAAATGTACTGGTATTTTACTGAAGTACTTTTTCAATTTTTTTCGATTTACTCAAAATTCGCTACATCAAAATTTGATTAAAAATCAAAAATCAACTATTTTTTAGACGCTCTTTAAAAAGTATATCAGTGAAATTTTTCATGGAAATTGTTTGAAGTACACTTTACTGATGTAGAATTTCAGTTTTTTCAAATTCATTTTTCGGTTCTTCATACCATAGAGCCTATGTTAAATCCCTATGGGGATTTGCATGTTAATTTCGTTTCAAAAGGGGTCCCCTTTGGAACTTTTTACACATTAAAAAATTTTTTCCCAATTCTTATGAAATTTTGTATTTATTCTCTATTGTATATAAAATAATTCCCGGGATGCGGGGTCGGCGGAATATGTCATTTATGGGTTTTTGCGACCGGGAATGAATAGAACAGGCCGGCCCGTCGCACGGTCTAACGCTTGTTGAAAATATAGAAAGGAAGAGACTGACATGCAAAGAACAGGAAGTACTGGCAGACCCAGCTAGGGCAGCTCGTGGTTGTCATCCACGTACCCACAAGCTGTGGGTCCCTGAGCTCATTTGACTTTTTTGCTTGTGAAACACAAATGATCAATTTTGGAACTAAGATGCTTTGAGAAACTAAATATATCTCGACACAAAAAAATCTGGTGTGACAGCAATAGTACACAACTTTCTCTTACCAAAGGTATTGTATTTCAAACAAATTATTGTTTGTAAATATTAAGAGTCTGCAATATTGGGCAATTTCAGTTAAAAAAAAAACTCGTTGGTAGCTACATTTGTTTTTTTCTTTGACCATTGTCGAAAGAACAGCACCAATCAACAATTTATTACTTTGTTGTCGTCACACATACATCGTCATTTGAACAAGAATCAGGTTTAGAGAAAAATAAAATAAATAAATATAAATCAAGAGCTAATTCGTTTACTTCCATACTGAACTTTTACAGTAAATTTTTATTTCCTTCTCCCATTTGCTCTTACAAACAAAACGACAGATTTTATGTCTTCCTCAGGTCTTTCGGTAATGTAATTAACAACAAATAATAATATATGACCTCTTTCTCTTTCATTTTACGTATAAAGTTTAATGATATGAGAGAGGGGGGGGGGGTGAGACGAATTATAAATAAAAATCTAAAAACTTTATTTTAACTGAAATGAAGCCATAAGTGACTAACTCTTGATTAAAAACGTTTCATAGAAATTTATTTAATTTTTTTTTATTTCAATTTATATCATTTAATCAAGATTGAAATATATTAATATTATGATTAAGTGATGACGTCGATGATGATGATGACGACGACATTGATTCAATCAATATCAATTAAATTAAATGGCAATTTGGATTATTTTAAATTGATTAAAGGAGAGAGAATACGTCATCCTATGCTTACTTGTCATTTTGATAATTATAATAAAAAGATTTTATTTAATTGAAAATAAATATTGAATCGCTTTGATTCTTTTATTTTAAAATATTAGATATTTTTCTGAGAAAAATTCGAATGCAAAATATTGTTTGTACAATAGTACTGACTGATTTAATAGATATGACTAAATTTGTATACAATTAATTATAGAATACATTTTAATTTAACTTTTGTTTGTACTCAAGGGAATTTTACGAGGTGGTTTAAGACTAGATTTTATTTTAAAAAGTCATTTAGATTTTAGAAATAAAAATATCTGGTGTGACTAGCGCACAGCACACAACTTTCTCTTCCCCTTCGGTAAGAGGTGTGCCCCGCGCGCCTCTCAATTTATTTTTTTGTGTTGAGATATATTTACTTTCCCATAGCAACTTAGTTAACATGACCCCTTGCATTTCATAAGTAAAAATTGATTGAAAATTTCCATAGGCTTTGTGTATTTTAAATGTTGACTGCTTGAAATAAACTATAGCTATTTTTCAAAATTTTAATCTCATATTTTTTACAAAATAGAGAATCCTAAATAAATACAAAATTTCATAAGAATTGTAAAACATTTTTTAGAATGTGTAAAAAGTTCCAAAGGAACTTCCCCCCCCCCCCCTCCCTTTTGAATCGAAATTAACATGAAAAACCCCATAGGGATTTTTCACATTGGCACACAAGCATATTTGCGCAAGCAAAACTCTCCGCCATTTTATAGACTCTTTGATATTTATTTAATACATATTAATTCATTTAAAATGTTAATTTTTTTTTTATTTATTTATTTAATGGCTGTCGGCCAGGAGCCATCCCTCTATTCTCGGTTTTTTTTTTTTTTACAATCTCTTTACAGTAAAATAGTTACAATAATATAAAATACATAGTAGAAAACACTAATAGAAAATACATAGTAGAAAAAAATGTTAATTTAAATATTAATAAAGGGGTTGGAGAATAATAACCAGCAAATTTATAGCTCCACCTGACGTCCTTTTATTTGGCAGATATTTCAATTATCAATTCTGCTATGGACACAGAGCGGTCATCAGCTTAGAGAAGGCACCTCCGTTATGTATAACGCACCTAAGGCATTTGATATAAATAGACTAAGCCCACCTACTAATATCCTCGCGGCACTGAAGATGATGTGTGTTCTACGCATCGAAATATCTGCCAAATAAAAGGACGTCAGGTGGAGCTATAAATTTGCTGGTTATTACTTACTCTCCAACCCCTTTACTCTACTCATCCCAGCCTAATATTCAATCTTAAATATTAATATTTATTGTGCCTCTGTTTAATGCAAGAGAGTATTTTTGTTATCTCCGAATAAATAATCTTCGGAGTTTGACATTTTTAGTTTAATTTTCGGCACAAGTATATTTGTGCCGTGTAGTGAGGAATTTGTGCATGCTGGTACAAAAAAATTGCACGTGCATGCTTGTTTGCTGTTAAGTGTATAGTCGCCTTAAGGTGCGCTTCTCGAAAAACCGTTAGAAGACGATTCAGTACCGAGTTACTCTAGGCGGCAAAAGATGGCGTTAGTTTGTCCCATAGGGATACAAGGAATTTATTCCATTTCATTTATAAGATTCCAGCTAATTAATTAATGGTAAAAAATTAATTATTTTTTAACACAATGATTACTAATTTAATTATCTCTAAGATATAGAGCGAATTTTAAAAAAAATATATTTTATTTAATGCGATTAATCTAAAAAAAAATTTTATTTTTTCGAAAATCAAAAAAAGGGCTTCTATAAGTTGAAGATATTTTAAATAGCTTTAATTAAAAAAAAAAAATTGAGGTCAATAGCTTCAAAATTGTGGCCGCTGGAGTCTCTCAAAATTAGCACCCCGAGACGCGCACCTTAAGATTAAATAATAATTGAAGAGATGAAGTGGCTGTTATATTTGACAATAAGAGGATACAGGAGCAAGCAGCCAGGTAGTTAGTCTCCACGAAATGAAACTCTCTATTGAGGAAACAGTTTCGGTTTTAATGAAATATAACCATCATCAGTCCATTTTGAGCTGAAAGCATTGTTGAGTTAGAAAAATCAAAATAACAAAAGATTATTTGATAATTTACAAACAATATATAACTGATACATACAGTGTGAGCTCAAATGACAAAGCATTGAGTCATATTGCGGAGTTGTCAGTAGATGTGTATTATACATAAATTATTTGTATAAAATACAAGGCAATGCAATCAGCTTATACGAAGCGCCAAGTTTGAGATACAAAATTGTTTTTGTTAATGAGAGATTTTATTTATTACATTTGATATTATAGTAAATATTTTGTACAATGACCTCTTATAGGGTCAGAGGTGATGATGGTATACCGAACTCATGTTTGTTTATTGAAAGGCGATAATCCAACCTAACCCAAGCAAATCCCTCCGAGCAAAAGTCAATGGCAATGAGTTGACACAAATTTGATATTCGAATTTTTTATATAAAAATATAAAATTATTAAAATTGTTTACAATTTTATTTTAATCAAAATCTATCTGAAAGACAACATTGCCACCAACTATAATTATATTCAATAAAATAAATAAAAGGATTTTCGAGATGGTGATGGAGCAGATTATATACTTATTTAATTCACACACACAACTTGGCTCCCAGGCCATCAAGAAATGAAATATAAAAATTACTAAGCCCCACACAATCAGTCTGGAAATTTATTGCCCGATCCCCCAGTGCTTTGATGAAGCATTTCTCCGCAAATAAACGTTTCGTTGTGTTATTCATCTGCAGGAGAATTTTTGGATTGTCTATGTCGAAATTGTGATTATTTTTCTAAGGAATGTGAGCAGAGCGCCGTGCAAGTTTTTTACACTTGATATTACTCCTATGACCCGCCATTCTTTGATTAAGGGTAGGTCAAACGGGGTGTCATATTAATCAAAGAATGGCGGGTCATAGGAGTAATATCAAGTGTAAAAAAACTTGCACGGCGCTCTGCTCACATTCCTTAGAAAATAATCACAATTTCGACATAGACAATCCAAAAATTCTCCTGCAGATGAATAACACAACGAAACGTTTATTTGCGGAGAAATGCTTCATCAAAGCACTGGGGGATCGGGCAATAAATTTCCAGACTGATTGTGTGGGGCTTAGTAATTTTTTATATTTCATTTCTTGATGGCCTGGGAGCCAAGTTGTGTGTGTGAATTAAATAAGTATATAATCTGCTCCATCACCATCTCGAAAATCCTTTTATTTATTTTATTGAATATAATTATAGTTGGTGGCAATGTTGTCTTTCAGATAGATTTTGATTAAAAATAAAATTGTAAACAATTTTAATAATTTTATATTTTTATATAAAAAAATTCGAATATCAAATTTGTGTCAACTCATTGCCATTGACTTTTGCTCGGAGGGATTTGCTTAGGTTAGGTTGGATTATCGCCTTTCAATAAACAAACATGAGTTCGGTATACCATCATCACCTCTGACCCTATAAGAGGTCATTGTACAAAATATTTACTATAATATCAAAATGTAATAAATAAAATCTCTCATTAACAAAAACAATTTTGTATCTCAAACTTGGCGCTTCGTATAAGCTGATTGCATTGCCTTGTATTTTATACAAATAATTTATGTATAATACACATCTACTGACAACTCCGCAATATGACTCAATGCTTTGTCATTTGAGCTCACACTGTATGTATCAGTTATATATTGTTTGTAAATTATCAAATAATCTTTTGTTATTTTGATTTTTCTAACTCAACAATGCTTTCAGCTCAAAATGGACTGATGATGGTTATATTTCATTAAAACCGAAACTGTTTCCTCAATAGAGAGTTTCATTTCGTGGAGACTAACTACCTGGCTGCTTGCTCCTGTATCCTCTTATTGATTAAATAATAAATTCACCCAATTTGGTTTAATATTTTTTTCATATAACAACTATTTATTATAGCCTATAGGAGTGTGTATATGTGTATGTATTTAAATATAATTTGAGTAGAGATAATTTTGCAAATTGAATACACCTAAGTCTTGATCAGGAGAACGCATACAATTAATCTATCAATCAATACTGTATGAGGCTGTAATTACGAGTTCAGGAGGAGGGGGAGGGGGGATGGGAGGTGGAATTGACCAAAGCTAGAGTCAAATAGGAGCCGATTAACGCTCGGCCTCATTACTAGAGAGCCTACCTACCTATACCTATCTACTATATACAATGGCTTTAGAGAGAGATAGAGGAGTGTTTGCTTGCCTATCGGGCATTGGTTTTGGGTTAGCTAGCTAGCTATATAGGGCACTTGACGGGCCCTTTTCATTGCATTGAATCAAACAGTGAATGTGCGCGCCCCTAAGGGTGGTTGTACAGTATACATACGATATGATGAGAGTTAGAGTAGATGGGATCGATCTCTCTCAAGATAATTCATTTGAAATCGGATGTTCTAGTAGTTTTAAAGTGGAACTTGGATTATTCTATTTTGTTTTATGATTTACTAATGACAACCACTTAAAAAAAAAAAAAACATTTGGAGGTTCTAGAGTAGTGTATACTACACGAAGAAATCTGGTGTGACTGGTCGCACTGTCGAGATATATTTAGTTTCCGACAGTACAGTACATTTGAATTCAAGATGTAAAATTTATAAACATGGAAGAATATTTATATTTTGTTACCATGGCAACCATTTCTCCTATCTTTACTATGAAGAACAAGAGTAAAGTAGTCTTCAGAAGATTTCAACGGTAAAATGAGAATATACATTTGAAAGGGTATCTAAAAAATAATTGATTTTTGAATTTAAAAAAAAAATCGTAAGGAGCGAATTTTGAGAAAATCGAAAAAAACTAAAAAAGTATATCAGTAAAGTACTAGTACTTTTTGGCCGATTTTGTTTAAAAGTTTATTTACACGAGATCGGAAGGTGCCTAACTTAAATGTAAAATTTCAACCTCCTAGGTCATTTACTTCATGGTTAAAAATGTCCACAGACAGACAGACACACAGAAAGAACATGTCGCGAAAACTTGGATTCAGGGGACCTCAAAACATGTATATCCATCAAAATCTCGACATCCAATTTTTGACATGATCTCAATACTTTCTCTCTCTCTATATTTCATATAACTTATAAGGTAAGAGAAAGTAAAACGCTCTTAGCACATTCACACTTTTTCTCAAACACATCACACAGTCTTTTCGGCAGCTTAGCATTTGAGTTCATACTGTATGTAAAAAAATATTTTAATTTCTTGTATATATGAAAAATATACCCAAATGTTAAATGTTATAGCTCGAAAATGGTCTGAGAATGCTGTTATCTAATTAAAGCCGAAACTGTTTCTCTATACATAGTGTATAGAGTATGCTCTTGAATTTCATGCTTATTTTCTGGGTGCCTGCTCCATCACTTATTGTTTTATCTTATTCTTGATTGTTTAATTTAATTCAAAAAATTATCTTTTTAAGAGATAAACTCCTTTTGTGAATGTTTTCTCACCCGACAAAATATATACACGTAGTAAACTCAAAAATTTGATTTAATATTTTTAATTAAATCCATTCCACACAATAGATGGAGAGATTTGGTTCTAATGATCTCCAGAGCGACCAAAGTTTGAACAAAAGGAAAAGTCTACAATAAAAAAAAAAATCTCGTTAAGCCTAAGGAAGAGGTAAGAGGGAAGAGAGAGAGCTCTTCCTCTTCCTTATCAAAAGAACACACCATAATTATTGTAATTATTATGAGACCAGAGAGAAAAATGTAAAAAAATATGTTTTGATAAAATTATCAAAAAATCTGGTGTGACTGGTAGCACAGCACACAACTTTCTCTTACCTTTTGGCTTGAGAAAGTTGTGTACTGTGGAGATATATTTGGTTGCCCTTGGCACCTAAGTTCTAAACTTGACCACGGGATTCATAGATGGCACTGAGCTACGAATGCTTCCACATCAGTAAAGTGTACTTCAAACAATTTTCAGGAAAAATTTCACTGATATACTTTTTAAAGAGCATCTAAAAAATAGTTGATTTATGAATTTTAATCAAAATTGTTGGAGAAAATCGCAAAATACTGACAAAGAACATCTGTAAAGTACTAGTACTTTTTGGTCGATTTTGTTCAAAACTTATTTTCACCCCTTAGGCGGGGGTCTGCCTTCGGCAAACGAACACTGCAATTAATTATAAAGATACAAGTGGTAGAGCCCGCCTTCGGCGAGAAAATGCACCAAAATTATTCTTGCTCACTGTTTGGAAATTTTGCCTTCGGCAATTGCAAAACTTTAAAGTTTTAAATTTCCCTCCCTGAATTCACTTTCTGTAATTCTGGCCAATTAGCGAGAGGACAGGCACATACATACAGGGACAGGAAGTCAGTGGCTAGCGCTTTTTATATAGGACCTAGCAATGATTATATTTTAATTTTAACATTTTTATCTTTTAAAAGTAAAATGATTAAATTCCTACATGATCGATTTTCTATCATCACCATAAGCGCAGTGTAAATCTATATATAATTTTTTTTTTCCAATTTACTGCATCAAGTTAAAGCAACAACAACAACGAATGAATTGAAGAATTTTTGCAACATGTGGTTGATTGCCGATTTGCTTTGACGGACAAGTATGAGTAGTATGAGTGACAACCACCTCCCCCACTCCCCTACTTGACATTACTCGAATTAATAGCAAAAAAAAATCCATGCTTCAAGTGCCAAATGCCATATCCTCCCTACAAAGTAAAAAATAATCCCCTGACATACCATTCCAAAAAATTATAATAAAATTTTTCTATTAAATGTCGTAGAGATATATATATATATATATATTCTCTTGTCAAGGGCTGTTCTTGATCCAAGAAGCCGCTTAAAGTATTTTATTTAAAAATTGAGTGTAGTTTTTTACTTTCTCTTACCTATGTATATATGTAATATATATATAGAGAGAAAGTATTGGATTCATGTCAAAAATTCGATGTCGAGATTTTGATGGATCTTTACGTTTTGAGGTCCCCTGAATCCAAAAAAGTGGTTTTCGCGACATGGTCTGTCTGTGTGTGTGTGTGTGTGTCTGTCTGTGTGTCTGTGAACAAAATATCTCAAGAACGAAAAGAGCTAGGAAGTTGAAATTTTATATTTAAGTTAGGCACCCCCATGGGACGTGACACGAAGCTTTTGAACAAAATCGACCAAAAAGTACTAGCACTTTACTGATTCACTTTTTCAGTTTTTTTCGATTTTCTCAAAATTTGCTCCAACGATTTTTTTTAAAATTCAAAAATCAATTATTTTTTAGATTCTCTATAAAATGTATATTCTCATTTTGTGATTGAAATCTTCTGAAGACCACTTTACTCTTGTACTCCATAGAAAAGATAGGAGAAATGGTTGCCATGGTATCAAAATATAAATATTTTCCCATACTTATAAATTTTACATCTTGAATTCAATTGTACCCTACTGTCGGAAACTAAATACATGTCGACACAAAAAATCTGGTGTGACAAGCACAGTACACAAATTTCGATTACCGAAGGTAAGAGAAAGTTGTGTGCTGTGCGCCAGTCACACCAGATTTTTTTGATTTTTAAATACGATTGCTTGTCCATGCAAAACATTAAATAATATGGACTTTTATTAATGTTTTTATTAATGCATTAATCATTAAAATAATATTATCAAGAGTCGAAGGAGCGACTCGTCGCCGAGCAAGGAAAAAGCAAAAGAAAGCACACAGTATTTTCGGCAACTTAGGTCATTTAAAACTAATCGATACTCGTTAAGTTTGTAGATGGTCGTAAGGATGATCAATTTTATTACAAGGACATCGGCCAAAAATAAATACTTTTGCGTATTATCAGTTTATTTGTAAATATTTCGATTCCAATGACATAGAATCATCCTCAGTACAATCAACAGATGTTTTGCAAATCGTTAATTCCTCCCATCCAATATGACAAAATAGCTGAGCATTCCATGAATGCAATTTTCATAATTTTCATGATCATTATTCATGGAATGCTCAGCTATTTTGTCATAGTGGATGGAAGGAATTAACGATTTGCAAAACATCTGTTGATTGTACTGAAGATGATTCTATATCACTGGAATCAAAATATTTACAAATAAACGGATAAAAGTATTTATTTTTGGCCGATATCCTTATAATAAAATCGATACTCGTATGTTTTAATATATCTATTGGGCCTACGGGCTTGGTCTGGTTGGTAGCGTGCCTAGCTTCTATACCAAATTTAGAAAACCTTTGGCCATAAAATTAAACAATTTGAATAGGTTACAGGCCCCTTTTAGTAATAGTAATGACAAGGGTGTCAAAAACCTGTCTAAAATGGAAATTCCAGAAAATGTCAGAAATGTACTCAGTTTCGGCCCTAAATTTAATGTACCTATTACCAACTACAATCCGAGGGATGTCATAAATGTGATCACAGACTGTGAGTTTATCTTACGTACCAACTATGAACTATTTGAGAATAACAATAACATTCTAAGATCAAAAATATGTGATATTTTACAGAGTTATAAAAACTCATTTAATACTAATAATGTTATGTTAAATAGAGATAAACAAATTTTCAAAAACATACATAATTGTAAAAGATGGCTTAAATCAAATGCAACAGGAATTGTGGTCACAAAATCAGATAAGGGAAATGCAACGGTGATACTGGACAGGGATGAATACGAGATGAAAATGCATGAATTGTTGTCCGACACTGCCAATTACACACTCCTTAATAAAGACCCGACAGACCGCATTGTCAAAAGCTTGAAAAATCTTCTCAACAAAATCTTTGTCGGTGAGGATTCGAAAAATCTTATAAACAGCTTACTAGTCAAAAATCCAACACCACCGAGAATTTACGGCGTTCCAAAAATACATAAAAACGGTGTCCCACTCAGGCTTATAAATTCCACAATAGACAGCCCACTTTACAAAGTGATGAAATATCTTTCAAAACTAATAAGTTTTGTTAGCAAAGACAACCCGTACAAATTGACTGACTCATTCAATGCTTATGATAGACTCAAAGGTGTTACAATGCCCGCAAACCACTCTTTAATATCTTTTGACGTCGTCTCGTTGTTTAATTCGATCCCAATCACCCTCTCACTCTCTCTATTAAAAAAGTACTGGAGTAGAATAAATGCCCATACACACTTAAGTGTGGATGATTTTACAACTTTGGTTAGATTCTGCTTAGAAAACAGCTACTTTAAATATAAAAATAAATACTATCTCCAAAAAAGTGGGTTGGGGATGGGTTTAAACATAGCTCCAGCTATAGCGGACATGGTGATGCTTGATTTCCATCTCACCACCGTTTCACAATTAAAACCGCCCTTTTTCTTACAATATGTTGATGACGCCATCACTGCTTTGAAAAATGAGGATATCACCAGTTTTTTAAATAACATTAACACATATGATGAGTCAATTAAATTCACTTGTGAAGTGGAGGTTGATGGCAAAATTCCATTCTTGGACATGCTGTTGACTAACAAAAGCCCATGTTTGCAGATAAATTGGTATTGTAAGCCCTATTCGAGTGGTCGAATCCTTAATTTCTTGTCACACAGCCCACCATCACATAAAATCAATGTCCTAAAAGGTTCTTTGATAAGGAGACTCAGACTGAGTGATAGGGAGTTTTGGGACCGAAACGTCGTTGAATTCAAAAAGATGGCCTCTATAAATAACTACCCAAAATCTTTAGTTAATAAAATTGTTCAATCAGTGCTGACTGCCCCACCACCACAGACTAACCCCCCTCCCCCTGTTAACAGTAATAATGATACAAACAAAACATTTTTCTCACTGACTTATCTCCCACCCACGTTTGGAAAAATTAAAACAATTTTTAAAAATTACAATTTCCAAATATCGCCTAAGACATTGGCTGATCTCTCGGCGTTGTTTAACACGAAAGATAAAGCCGATAAAGAATTTAGAAAAAACATCATTTATAAAATAAATTGTAAAAACTGTAGCGGCGTTTATGTGGGGAATACTGGGAGATTCGCCAGTGTGAGAATGGCGGAACATAGGAGGTCGGAGGGTAAAGTCCCCTCAGGGGCCACTACCAGTTTAGCTAAACACTGTTTTGAACGAGGCCATCATTTTGACTATAGCAATTTTGAAATTCTCGACACTGAGTCAAACAGATTGAAAAGATTTTTCAAGGAGTCTTGTTACATCCAAAAAAACATCAATGCGGCTGTTAATTACAAAGTGGATACTCAAGGCCTGTCGGATGACATAAAGGCATTGCTAAATTCTTAAAAAATTTTTTAACTTCATTTCTCTCTAGCAAAATGTTTTTATTAAAATTAAATTTAATAAATAATTTTATTTTTCAATCAGATCGTTGGCATTTCTCTTACAAATAATAACATTAATCTATTAAAATCCAGATTCATTGACCTCGGTTTGTTTGATTTGAGCCACCTATTTGATATAATTAAAATAATTATTTGTCATTGACGCCTTATTGCTCGAGACAGCTGGTTGTAATGCATAGACCTGCCAATCTAACATTTCGCTCCGAAATTATAACTTGTATGTGGTATTATTAGAGTGAGGTATGATAATATTATTATTTTAAAAAATTTTTATATTTCAATTTGCTTAAATTAAACTCACTCTAATTATTATTTTTTCTTTTGTAACAGCCGCTGATGAAGAAGTGCTAATAAATGCCTTCGAAATATTCGGAGAAAACACTCTAAAAGTTATTTTTCTCATTGCCAAGAAACAAGCATACACCTTCCTTCTATACCAAACGTCGCAGGTTCGGACCCCAGGCAGCCGATGATTTTATTTAAGCCATTTAGATACCAGTTGGCTTAAATAGAAATGCCTGGACCCCCCCCAATACATATTTTCATATATTGTATAACGGTTATCGTCAAAGTCTTAAATGGCCTAAGCTGCCGAAAAAACTGTGTGAATGGGCGTGTGAGTGTGAGTGTGAATGAGAAAAAAAGTGTGAATGATTGAAAAAAAAAAATATATATCTATTGGGGATCCAGGCATTCTTTTTTAAGCCACTTGGTACCCAAATGGCTTAAATAAAATCATCGGACTGCCTGAGGTCCGAACCCCGCGACTTTTGGTATACGAAGTTAGCACGCTAACCCCTATACCAAGCCCCAGAGGCCCTACCATTTAGATGATTTTCCACTAGATTCTATTGGCCCATTGCATTTACATAGACGAGTCGTCCTTAAGACTATATTATCAAGAAATATTTTTAATCCTTAATAACAGATAGGGACGTGAAAAAAATTGTTTTGGGAAACCTTTCTCTTTCTGGGCGAATATCTTAAAAAATCTTATAGATATCGGAGCCAAATTTTTTTTTATATTAAACTAGAAAAAATAAGGTTTTTTGATCACAAATCAAAAAATTCCAGCCGCAAAGCCCGCATTCGGTTCGTTTTGGTAGCAGACTATTGTCATTTAATAAAGCAGCGTGATATTGTTATTTTAAATTTCAACGTTAACCTTTTCGTTAGCTGATTTATTTTTTTCCGAACCCTTAATCAAACAAAACAAAAAAAAAGCGAAGCTATTTTCATTAAATTGGAAATTGTTGTTGTCGTTGTTTGTTAGTCTCCGATCTTATTCGTCGTATTGTTTTTAATTCCAATCAAAATTTACAATCAGAAATGAACGTAATAATAAAAAAAAAAGGGAGGGATAGGAGGGTTTGATGATTCTAAATAAATCAAGTTCAAAAGGCGGAGGTTAATATGTAAATCCCATATCAGAGCCGTTTTGGCGATAAAGAGCATTTAGGTGTGTGTCTTGTCAATAGCCAATGGACCATTAATGGGGAGCTTGCTGCTTGCTCTTGTAAATCCATCCCCAGTTTCTAATCTTGTTTTGCTTTTGTTCTGCTCTGTTGACATTTTTATTGCTCAAGGGTTGACCAATTAAATCGCGCTGCCGAAAAAGGAATTAGACGCATGTTTTATGGTTTAAGTAATATATCTATCCGAAAAAAATTGGCGTCAAGTCTCGATAACAGGTATTAACTCTAATATCAAATAAAGATATAAAAAATCTGGTGGAATTAGCAACACATAACACAACTTCTCTTAATATATTTGTAAAAAATAATTAGACCCTCATTTTTCATTAATCACATGAAGCAATTTTTGAGACTAGAGATGGAAAAGTCGACTCTGACTTTCGATTTATCGAAAAATCGATCTATTACTCGAAAATAATCGACTTATTAGAATCGAGTTGAAACTCTTTCAAGTCGATTAGAATCGATTCTCACTGGACGACTTCAACTTTTTTCTTACAATATCTAAAGGTAATATAGTTTGTAACGTTTTCATTGATTGACTTTCATCTTTCTTTTAAAACCTACGCATAACACACCAATCAACACGCTTTCTAAGATCATATGTGGCATTCTTAATTCCTCAATTTTAATATTTTATTTTGATACTCAACTTCCATATTTTATTTTAGTGTTCGGTGACATATCACGTGAATTTCTGGATAGAATATTTATTCTTTTATAAAAATACAAGTGGTAAAATCCGCCGAAAGCGGGCTTTACCACTTGCCAGGGGGCTAAGCCCTTTGGACCCCCTTGGTCGTCTGCATCAAATTTATTCTTGCTCACTGTTTGGAAATTTTGCAATTTTAAAGTTTCAAATTAGCCTTTCTGACTGAAGTTTTAAATTTCCCTCTCCCGCTCCACTTCCTGTAACTCTAGTCAATCCGCGAGAGAACAGGCACATACACACAGGGACAAAAGACAGCGGCTAAAAAATGTGGGCAACTAAACCCCACGAGTTTTTTTGGACTACACATCTAGTATATTATCTTCTTCTAAATGACATTATTTCAAAATAAATAAATACTTTGCGTCGTGTAATTTTAAATTTTTTATTTCTTTCATATATTTTTTTTTTTATTTAACTTAAAAGGAGAAAAATTTCTTTATTTCGTCACAAGAAAGGGATTGAATGAATCAAGTCCGACATTAACGTAAAAGGGAATGAATGCCTTGTATTGTGATGCAAATCCATTTCCTCTCTCCCTCCTTTCTTCTATATCATTAAAAAAAAAAAATTAATTCCACTGTCAAATTATTTATTAAAATACCGTACCGCACTCTTTCGGTTCACTGACTGACTTTTCGGTAAAATCTAAATATTGCATGTTAAAATTCAAAAAAGGATTGAAATTCTCTCTTCGCTCGCTATTGCATTTACGTTTGTGTATTTCCATCAAAGGGTTTGGTTGCTCCATGAAGGGGCGAGGAGGGGGGGGGATTTGAATGGGCTCGAGGGCAGAACAGCTACTCTCAATAAATTAGACCCATTAAGCTTGTTTCATGTATTCATTTTTAATGTAAACTACCTGAATGTCAGGAATTAGAATTATTTTGCATTGAAAAGAAATTTCAATTTAATTAAATAAAAAAAAAATTATTGACTCCATAAAGAGCCTTACGCTTATAAGAACATAAAAAAAAAAAAATAGTGACTCCTTTTCTGAAAGAAATGTCAGTTCTGGAGAGAATCGACATTTGGACTCTTAATTGGCAGAATTACCAAAAAACTACTGACTGTTTTATATACAATTGTGAAGTGTTCGTTTGGATGTCTGTCGACCAACTTCCCGTTGGAATATCTAAATGAAATTTTACAATATTATAGAGGACATTATGGAGAGTCCAGAAAAAATACTCAGATACACAAATTGGGGAATCCAGAATTTTCCCATTTCAAAACATTGAGTTCTATTTCTCCTTATGAAAAATCAAAGTCAATAATTAAATTAAATTACTCAAATGAAAAACAATAAAAGTTAGTTAATAAATTGAAAATAAAAAAAAATCTTATTTATCTAATGGCTACGATAAATAAAATTTCAACAATAATAATAATTATTGAGAAGCCCGTCGAAGGAGGACGGCGCCGATTGTTATAATATATAATTCTTGACAATACTTTCTCACTCTATATTACATATCGCCTGCTGAGAATCATAGTGGCGAAAGTCCGAAAATTCACTTTTTGAATTAAGCCTAGCAAACGTTGCTAAAACGTCTTCTCTTTTGAATGCCAAAGTGGCGAAAATAAATTTCCATTTTTTGCTATTGATTCTGATCTATTAATTTGTTGCCTGGCTAGTTAAATGTATTTGTTTATAAAACTGTTAAACGCCTTTTCTCGGATTGTTGAATTTCGGACTTTCGCCATTATGATTCTCAGCAGGCGATATATAGGTAAGAGAAAATAAAAAAATCTGGTGACTTAACACACAGTATCGAGATGTATTTAGTTTCCCATAACATCTTAGTACCAAACTTGACCACTTGGGTTTGATAAGTAAAAAGTAAAAAAAAAAAGTATTTTCAAAATTTTAATCTCAAATTTGGATATTTTATACACAATTGAGAATCCTAAATAATACAAAATTTCATAAGAATTGGAAAATTTTTTTTTAAATGTGTAAAAAGTTTCAAAGGGGATTGATTCCCTTGAATCGAAATTAACATGCATGGGGATCTAACATTGGCTCTATGAAAGGAAGAGCCGGAAAACGAATTTGAAAAATCTGAAATACTACATCAGTAAAGTGTACTTCAAACAATTTTCACGAAAAATTTTACTGATATACTTTTTAAAAAGCATCTAAAAAAAAAATTAATTTTAATCAAAATCGTTAGAGTTAATTTTGATAAAATCGAAAAAAAAACTGAAAAAGTACTTCAGTAAAGTACCAGTACTATTTTGTTCAAAGGTTTATTTTAACTGTCCGGGAGAATACCTAACTTAACCACCTAGCTTATTTCTTCAAGCCTTAAAAATACACAGACAGTCAGAACAATTTGCGGGACCTACATTTTTGTGCTCAAGAGACCTCAAAACATGTATTCCATCAAAATCTCGACATCGAATTTTTGACATGATCATACAATAACATATATTATTGTACATGGAAAGTAAAATATATTTCGTATACGAACATAAATTGAATTGAATTTTTTTTTTTCATCCACTAAATGATAGTGACATAAAAACAGACAAGGGAAGCAATTTTGTTTTCATTTTCGATGATAAATTTCCTTGGTCAAATAAAAAAAAAAATTGTTATTTGATTTGGCGAAATCCCCAGAGACAGTTGCAATCAGATGTTGTCATCTACATGTTTATATAATTTGTTCCATCAATTGAAATGATATTTGTTTCAGGGATTTCATCAACAATGACATCTTTGTATGTACCTTCAGGGATTTGTCCGCTTGTCACTCACTCACTCTCCGGGAATAAGGAAGGATTTGATCAACTATTCATATATGCCATGAGGTCAATTAATAATGCACTCACTCACTCACGCACTCTCCCTATCAATCGATCGATACAAGATATTGCCTTCCAAATACGATTCGAATTTTACTCTCGCAATCACCAATCACATATTATTTACCCCCATAATGCAATAGTGAATGAAATACCTATTGAAAAAGCTTTCTCTCTCTTTTCTACCATATAGTCCCAATCAACATTCCCTCACAATATCGATTAAAATGCTTCTTTTTGTTGTTAAATTTAAAATTTTATTTGGTGTTTTTATGATTCTTAGGCGGATTGGTCCCCCACCGCCTCTTATGCTATAGCAGTGGGCTTTAACTGTCTTAACAGAGAAAGCGAATCTAAAGCTTAAAGCCGTGTATCCACTACTCACTCCTGGTGCTGTTCCAGTGTTTGATCGTTCAACATGCAGGTCAGTCGTGTTCGAAAAGCAGCAGCTCTTATAGTTATTCACATTATTAAATACAAGAAAAAAAACGAACAGCGCATTGGTGGATGAAAGAGTATACATATGAGAAGAGCACAGCCATTTGTTCTTCAATTCTGGCACAGGAACTCCTATTTCACAGCTTATTTCTCTCCAAGCAACTGATTTATTGTGATAGGAAGAACTTTTGCTATTCCACAGCAGTTCTTTTGTACCATATAATTGTATTAATTTACGGCAACTTTGGTTATCCATCGCTTGGAACAAACATACAAAATAGTACTATCGTCCGTCTCAATTGACGCGTTCGGCACCTTTAATGGAACGGCCCGCTCCACGTTCGAGCGTTCCAACGAGCTCATTGCTAAAATGGTATCCATTTCGCGCGGCCGGAACTCGCGCCAATGTTTGTTCTCTTGGAGCGCGTAGTGGATACCCGGTTTAAGGCGGCTACTCATGTAACTGCAAATTTAACAAGCATGTCTGTGCAATATTTTTGTACCAGTATGCACAAATTTCCTTCGGCACAAGGATGCTTGTGCAAGAAACAACTTATGCCGAAAATTAACTTAAAACAAAGCGAAACAAAAGGTTATTTATTTGAAGATAACAAGAAATACTCATTTGCTTTAATTAACAAGTGTTGATTCATAATCAATAAATTGCTTGAAACAAATTTAAAAAATGTTGCAACCTGAGTTGGAAACTTAAGAAAAAATATGATGTCCAATATCTATTCCAGTGCCCAGAGGAATAAGTACAGCAAAAAATTAAATTTATTTATTAAAATTTTCTTCTTCAGAATTTCAAAAATCTTTTTTTATTATTATTATTATTATTAATAGATAAATTTGATGGCGTCTGATGGTGGGGATCAGGGACCATTTCTAATTTCGATCAACCTAAGCCAATTAACGCAGGTATGAAAAGAGCGGCGGAGATAGAATTGGGATGAGGTTGAATTATTTTCTATCCTGTGACGTCACCGGGAGGGGGTAAAAAAAATGCGAAATATTTGCTAAACAATTCCCTTGACGCCTGAGAGAGTGAGAGAGTCAGTTATCTCTGATATGTGTGCGTGTGTGCGAGTTCGTTTTTGCTTTATAGGGGAGTGTGTAATTGAGTAATTATAGTTGATCAGATGCCATGAATTCCGAATTTGGCCACATCACGCACACAGACACACACGGATGGGTGTATTCGTTGGTGCTCTGTAATATGTGTCCTGACAACTATTTTTTTTATAGAATGCATGGGAGGGACATCAACTCCCTGTATTTAGGGCCGATGTTGTTGAAATTCTAGTCCAATTTATACTCGCTATTCTCAATTAAGGAGATTATTTTCATTTTATATTTAACTAGTTACGGGTCAGAGCTATTTGCTCTTCCAAGTTTTCTAATTGTTCCAAAGTGAGTCCTTTCCCTTCTTGGGTTTCTCCTTAAAGCTATTTGCATCCTCTTCTACCTTAATCATGAACTGAAATTTTTCAGGCATCTACTTATACATAAATATCCTTCACTTATTTAAAAAAAAATATAGATAAGAGAAAGGAATATGTATCATTGTACAGTATTTGTTAATGTCTTCTTTTCTCTCCTCGCCTTGTCCCGCGATGCTGGGTCGGCGGACCTCACTCTTCCCCTACAACCCTATCATACGTTTTTGCGACCGGAAGAAATAGTACAGGCCGGCTAGTCGCCAGTGGCGGATCCAGAGGTGTTTCTCGGGGGGGGGTAATTACCCCCTTTACCCCCCCCCCCTTGTATCCGCCCTTGCTCGTCGCACGGTGACCTTGAAAAAGAGGAAGGAAGAGACAGACATTTAAAGAACTGAAGGTCTGCCTGTCCCAGCTCGGGCAGCTCGTGGTCGCCATCCACGTACCCACAAGATGTGGGTCCCTGAGCAAACAGTATTTGTTAATATATTGAATAATATTATTTTGTCTTATTTTAAAATATCAAAGAACAAATAACTTTTTAATTTATTATAATTAAAGCCCGGATTTTTATGCAGTAAAAACCACTAAATACAGTATGTCATATGATATGCAGAAAAAGTGTTAAAATATGCAAATAATATATATATATATATATAAACAATAAAAACTAAATTTAATGTAAAAACAAAACAGTAATATAATATGTACAGTAAAATTTGTTAATTTTTTTAAGTTTACTGATGTACTTTTTCAGTTTTTTTTTTCGATTTTCTCAAATTCGCTCCAACGATTTTGATTAAAATTCAAAAATCAATTATTTTTTAGATGCTCTTTAAAATGTATATTCTCGTTTTGTCATTGAAATCTTCTGTATATGCCGACACAAAAAATCTAGCGTGGCTGGTCGCACAGCACACAACTTTTTTTCCCCAGACCATTTTGCGGGTCTCAGGGGACCTCGAAACATGTATTTCCATCAAAATCTTGACAAGTAATTTTTGACAGGAATCCAATACTTTCTCTTGATATATAATTCACTGTACGTATATAAAGGTAAGAGAGAGTAAATAGAATAAAAAAATGTTTTATTTTTTTATTTAACAAGACTGTGAGTGTTGTTTATTGGTGAGGACAAACATCACATGGCCCCCGGAAATCGAACCCAGGATCTCTAGCCTTTCCGGGGCATTGGCGTGCTGTCCTGTCCATTGCACCAGGCCACTGGACCCTCGACCTCTCAACCTGGTGCAATGGACAGCACGCCTAAGGCCGGAAAGGCTGGAGATCCAGGGTTCGACTCCCGGGGTCCATGGGGTGTTTGACTTTGATTAAGTATTTTGAATACTATTATCTTATTCAAATAAATAGATCTCGAAAAAATATTTAACTTTATTTTTTTATTTTATTAAATTTACGTATTATCCATAAATATAAATATGCGTCATTGTTTTCTCGTCATTTTCTATACATCTAATTACGTACATTTGCTGGTAATTATTAATTATATTTATTTTAAGAGAGATGTGCCCGCGAATAGACAAATTAACTCGATTATTAATCTAATAAAGTTGTTATTGTTGACTCTAATGAAATTAAAATTACATCATAAACACAAACACATATAACAATAACATAAATATAATTTAAGTGATATAAAATCTGAGAAGAGAATAACGTCATCAAAATATTATAATAAATGGCCTATGGTGAGAGAATATTAGCACATTAGAGTGAGGAAAGGAAAACGGGACTTTGGGGAATGGAAAGTGGCGATGGTGGGAAGATTTGCACATTTACACACACACACATATTAATTGTGATCTTAGTATTTCTCCCTCTTGCTTCTTTCTTATGCTTTTAGCTCACCTTCTCTCTCTCTCCCTTGAGTCAAATGAAAATATTTAATTATTAAGATTAAATAATCTCTCTCTCTCTCTCTTTCACTTTTCTCCCATTCAAGAAAGATAAAAATTCCTCTATTGCAGATGCCAATTATTCCCAAAAGACAAAAAGGAGACGGTATTTCGCATTTCATTTTAGGATAGAAATTAGGGTTGTGAAAATTTTCTTCTCGCTTTTCAACAATGAACAATAGGATGATTTTAAATAGAATATTATTTTTGAATTAAATTTTCATCAAGTGCTAATTAAAATTAAGTTTAACTTCGTTTATTCATCAAGTTTGATTTTATTTAAGGGGGGGGGCGGGGGCCGACAACCAGATTATAAAATTCATTCTAAAAATTAGGTTTCATCTTTGGCAGTTTTTTTTTTATTATTAAATTGATTAATTTTTTAATTAAATTAATACTGCGACCGTTGGCACTAGTTGAAAATTTAAATAGGTAATATAAATTGTACACAAGGTTATTTGTTTCAATTCATTTTATTAAATTTAAAATATTTTTTTTTTTCTTTAAGGTCTTGTTCGGCATCTAAAGATTTAGACCTATCCTTATTATTTCAAATGATTTGTACTCAAATCAAATGAAACAAATATTTTTATTGGGATGGGAAGCGATCCCGAGACTCCTGTAATGAGAAAAATGTCTTTCGTGAGCAGGCTCAGGGTATTTTATTAAATTTATATTTATAAAATGAAGTTTATCATAATTAAACTTTACAACTGACTCATTTGTAAACTTCTGAAGATGACAATAGTGTGAATGGTATAAGTCAATAAAATGAATTGAAACAAATAACCTTGTGTACAATTTATATTACCTGGTGCTTTTTTTTTTTTTAGAATTGAATGCAGTTTTTTACTTTCTAGTACCTCTATATATGTTAATATATTAAAGTACCTTCTAGTACTTTTGTGATGTACTTTTTCATTTTATTTTATTTTTTTTTTTTATTCTCAAAATTCGCCCCATCTATTAAAAAAAAAAATTATTTTTTAGATGCTCTTAAAAATGTATTTTCTCATTTTGTCCTTGAAATTGTTTGAAAACCAAAACCGAAACATCAGCGTAAAAAAAAAAATTCATCTTCAATTCTGAATTTATTTTTTTAGAAAATTGAATTGCATTGTGAAATTGTAACCTATTTGTAGCCCGTTACGATAAATAAAAATAATTCGCTCTGAACTTAATTCATAAGTAATTTATCTAAATTAGTAATAATCTTCTCTAATTCTATTTAGAAGGATATTAACACATAAATTAAGCCTTGCACATGTTCTGCCATGTTCGGTGATGTGATTCATGGACCTGTTATATATAACATACGGCACGATCTCACCCCCCACTCACTCACTCACTCTAAAATGTATCAGGCGACACAATTTATGTGAGTCGGATTGTATTTTTTTCTTGTTATCGGTCGTTGGTTCGAATCCCACTTGGAACAGCCCTTACCCCCCCTCCCCTTCTCGATACGCTCATCAACACAACCCGTTCATGTAGTAAATGAAATTTATGTTGGTAATTAGGTAACTCTGGGAGGTTTAAGTATTACTAATGGCTTAAGGGTAGGGAGAGAGAGAGAGAGAAGGTATTGTACGAAATATATTTCCATCCCCCCCGTTCCAAAAAGTTGTTCACTATCGGGGCAACAACACAGCGTCCATCACATGTAATAGGCTTTTCGCCAATGATCCTATTATCTATTTGGTTCTCCTCTAGCTAGGCTAGATTCGGTTCGTACTGGGAGTGCCCAGTTAGATCATCTCGTTATAAAGTCCGTCCGTTACGTTAACAAGATTAACATTCATTAAAGATTTAATTTTAGTTAAAAATCTTATTGTATTACGTTGAATTTCAATAAATTATTTGAGGGGGGGGGGATTTGGGACTAATGGAAAAAAATATTTTTTATTATTCTTTTTACTTTCTCTTACCTATATGTATATGTTAATATACATATGTAGTATATAGAGAGAAAGTATTGGATTCATGTCAAAAATTCGATGTCGAGATTTTGATGGATATACACGTTTTGAGGTCCCCTGAATTCAAAAAAAGTGGTTTTCGCGACATGGTCTGTTGTCTGTGTGTGGGTGTGTGTATCCAATTTAAAGCATGAAGGAATTGAGCTAGGAGGTTGAAATTTTATATTTAAGTTAGACACCCTCCTGGAGCGTGAAGATAAGCTTTTAAACAAAATCGTCCAAAGAGAACTAGTACTTTACTGATGCACTTTTTCAGTTTTTCTCGATTTTCGCAAAATTTGAACGATTTTGATTAAAATTTAAAAATGAATTATTTTTTAGATGCTCTTTAAAATGTATATTCTTATTTTGCCCTTGAAATCTTGTGAAGCATCACTTTACTCTTGACTTCATAGGAAAGATAGGAGAAATGGTTTCCATGGTAACAAAATATAAATATTTTCCCATATTTATAAATTTTACATCGGCCCTCGGGGCTTAGTGTAGTGTAGACTTTATAGGTATAGCGTGCTAACCTCGTATACTAAACGTCGCGGGTTCGGACCCAGGCAGTTCGATGATTTATTTAAGCCATTTGGATACCAGATGGCTTAAATACACTAGATGTTTTTATCTGGTGTGACTGTCGCACAGCACACAACAAATAAAAAAATTTTGATTCGAGTTTTAAAATAGAAATAAGAAAACAACGTGATCTTTTTGTTGAGATCAGGTAACTCGTAATCGTCATCCACTTAGTCACAAAAAATGAATTCTTTATTTATTATTATTGAATTGACAGATTTTTTTTTTCTCTTGGCTGCCGAGGTGATTGATAATAACCTGTAGACGTTTCACAGGATTGATTTTTCAAGGCCACCCACTCGAGTTTATTATAAGCAGTATGATATCCAAACCTCTTTTGGTAATAAATACTCGTATAATATATGGATATGTATTTTCAAATTCCTCTTTCCGCACCTGATTCCCCTGGTGCGGGGTCGGCGGATCTCACTCTTTTCCCCTATCCCCCCCCTATCATGTGTTTGTCTCATATTAGAGAGCTAATAATATCAATTACATTATTGTATTATATTATTTACATTTATTACAAATCTAATTAAAATTAATACATCTATAAATCATAGTAATATTATAGTGATAATCGATAATGATGAATAAAGGAGGAGGGGTTTAACGTAAGATATAGATTAACCCTAGTCCTGTCGGAACATGAGCATTTGGATGCATCGACAATGTTCCCAATTGGGATGCAATTAGCGCCCACCATGCCACGAGAGTGCATCATCCCCTATGCACATGCATTCCACCTGTAGAGATCACACGGGAACCCACCGAGAAGAAATCATTTTTTAATGAAATGAACGAATAAATTAACTGGAAAATGGATGATGGGAGATTAAATAAAATTTGGATTGTGTTAAAGGACAATTTATATTTCAATTGGATTTGTGTTAGTACTGTATATAATATTCATGATCATCATCATCATCATAATCAAGAGCCATTATCGTCATCATCAGCTTCCTAACAGGATTATTATTATTATTATTATTAATCATCAAACCTCATTCACTCAATTTGGTTTAATTCAAGAGGGAGATGGATATTTTCAAGTGATAAATATTTAATAATAACAGTATTTTTTTTTTTTTTTATTATTAATACAATAATAACAGAATTATTTGATCTGAATTAATCAAATCATTGATGTCTGTGATAACTGTTAGTTTTAACAATTTCGACTCAGTCATTTTTCTTTAAATTTAATTTATCTTCTTCTTCTTCTTCTTCTTCTGTCCTCGCCTTACCCCCGCGATGCGGGGTAGGCGCACCTCACTCTTTTCCCTCCAACCCTATCATACGTTTTTGAGACCGGAAGAAATAGGACAGGCCGGCCTGTCGCTCGGTTGAAAAGAGGAAGGAAGAGACAGACATAGTATAAAGAACTGAAGGACTGTCTGTCCCAGCTCGGGCAGCTCGTGGTCGCTATCCACGTACCCACAAGATGTGGGCCCCTGAGCAACTTTAAATTTAATTTATAAATGATAGAATTTGTTAATTATGAGACTGTGTTACACTTTACTCTTGGACTTTATAGGAAAGATAGTAGAAATGGTTGCCATGGTAACAAAATATAAATATTTTCACATATAAATTTTACATCTTGAAAATCGAATATACCGTTTTGTCGGAAACTAAATACATGTCGACAAAAAAAATCTGGTGTGATTCCATTGTGTGTTCCATTACCGAAGCTAAGTGAAAGTTGTGTTCTGTGCGCCAGTCACACCAGATTTTTTTTTAATGCCTTTTAGATAGTAGGTGTGCAATGAAGAAAGAACACAAGAAGTACTACTATAGGCAGTCAGCGAAATTTTTTGTATAAAATCAGCCCACAGCTAACACTTGCACACTACCCACTTCAACAAGGAAAAGAGCATCTCCGTTGGGACGATAATAATTATTGTTATCAAAATTATGTATGATCACATACGAGGTCCTTTCTGTTTTGAGTAGATTGGAGATTATCTGCGCCTTTATGACACAGCCTCCAACTCTGAAGATGGTCCAGACATAGAATCGAAAAGTGGATTGATTTAATAAAGAAATTTCACTGCCTCTGGAGGCCACATCCCTTTATTTAAATTAAAATAAAATTTTTTTCATGAGACGCAATACCAACTCCTGACTACTGTGCTATGGGCCTGCATACTTTTTGTTTTATTTTCTTCGTTTGAACATCTCTACAGTTATACATCTTGTTGATACATGTATACGACTGATTTTTTTTTAACCCATTAATAATGTACGTCTTTAGAAATAAAAAATTTAGTATTCCAAATAGGCTGACTAAAATAAAAGCAAGCTTGAAGGAGAAACCTCAGAAAAAAAATGTGGAGGAGGGGGTATCGGAATGCGGACTGCTAGTAATATATAATTTAGTGAACCAAAAAAAAAAAATTGAGAGAGAATTAACTCGCTTAAATATAAGCCTATGCTATTAAATATGTCAAAAACACTTTTTTTTTTTTTTCAAAAATATTCAATTTGATTTAAGTCAATCTCTCTCTTTCTACTTTTGGAATTGACATGTTTACATTGAACCCGGGAACTGGTGTTGTGCTGCTTCAGGCGAAGTAATACAGTAGCTACATACGTTGCACTTTCCACCAACCAACCTGAATGATTTATCTATCGAGTGTGTAGTGGTGGCTTTTGCTAGAGAGTGAGAATGCCCACATGTGTTTAGTTGGGGGAGACTGACACCCCACACACACACTTGTCTGTCTGTCCCTAACAGATAAAAGCATCAATGCAATGCAAAAAGAGAAGGGAGATTACATCCCCTTCACCATTCATATAAAGGGGGTCCATAACCCCTTTTTTGAAAATATTTTCACTATTTGTTTTATAGATTTGTGAAGTGGAGCTCTTGTCTTATGTTTTCATCAAGATCTAATCTGAATTTGAATTGAAATATAAATTATTTATTGGAAAGAAGTTCTTTTACGCGGCTTATGGTAGGGTGAATTGGCAGAAAACGTCACGTAACAAAAAAAGCAGCAGTAACAAAAATGCGTTACAGCACCCGAGCGCCGGCGGAGGAAGACGAAACTAGCCGAAGCCACGCCTACACCCCCACCAATTCTAGAGAATTTTCTTTCTCTCTATCTCTTTCTATATTAAATTATAATCGGAGTTGAAGAAAAGGTGAGAGGAACTTCGTTTCTGGCCCCACGACCCCACACGTTTGTTTTTTATTTATTTATTTAATTCCATAGTCCAAAATACCATTTACTGGGCAGGATAAAACAATACTTTCCAATACATTATTTAAGTACATGTTTTTTAGCTCATTAGTCTATTAGTCTATTCTCTCTCTAAGGATCTAGGATAGGTTTGAAATTCTTAAATTTTTTTTAAAATACTATTTCAACTTGCTAATACAGCAGCAGGTAAGTCGGAGACGAGGGAAGGAGAATTGTTTCCTAAAAAAAAGAATGAATTTCAACAGAGGCAAAAATGTATGCTCAACTAGCCTGACCTCAGTATCGATTTTGATTCAGAGGAAAAACGTTCACTCAAATTTGATAAAAGAATCGAATCTAAAAACAGTATTTGAAATCCGAAAATTTGGTCGAGGATTTTAGATCGGTTTTCGTGATCTTTACACTTCCGGATCTGATAGCGATCCGTTTTTATTTTATTTTGCTCATCCCAGGTTCTTAGCAGGTCCTGAGCAATCATTAGAGAGGAATCCAAAGCGATCTGACTAATCTGCGTTTGGTAACTTTGAATTTAACTTGTATGAATAGTTTTTAATTAAAAATGATCTCGTATAATTTTCATATCTACCCGAGTCGAACATAGTGAACCTTTAGGGACACACAGGGATACACACGTCCACACCAGGGACACACATTTTTCATCTGATCACTTCCGACCTACTGTGTGTGCAGACCTGCTGCGGGCTTATATATCCCTGTGTGCCTGTGTGAAAGGTTCACTCTGCAGACCTGCTGCGGGCGTGTGGATCCCTCGATCATTTTTAATCATTTTTACTCGGGGAATTAAACTAGGATTTGGAGACATGTCTTTTATGAAAATGAAAATCTGGTTTGGTCCTCAACTCGTCACGAATGTCCTTTTTTGACGGATTGAGACTTGGGCCAGATTTTCAAATGCTGGTTAGAACCTTCTAATTATTCTGGTAGGTTCAATTGTGCTTTCACAAAATATTATATAGGCCTATATCTAACACCACCATCAATTAACAAGAGAATTGAGGACTCAAGGTTCAAACCTAGCGTTTGAATTCGTCTCTGGTATGGTTTTGAGTTAACTGATCATCTATCTTCAATATTTGACTATTTTATTTCTCAATCATGAATAATCACCGGTATTTAATTAAATATATAGAAATTCTATCAAAATTGTCAGAGTAATTTTCGAATTAAAAAGAAATTAAATTTCACATTCATTTAATGAAATTGAAATGGATGTATGTTTAGTTGGAGATTATGAGAGAGAGAGAGAGAATAGGCTTTTCCAGCAAGTGTTAATGTGACGTATGTGCCGCGGCTTGTAACATTAATATCGCCAAAGCCTCGTATCAGTGGGAGTGGGGACCAACAACTCTCTCTCTCTCTGATAGACGTGATTAACTTTGCATTGAAATTAATTTATTGGTGAAGTTAATTCAGAGCCCTCCCCCCCCCCCTTCCATCCCTCCCTCACCCACATACATACAAATATACAGAGATGGTTCGCTTTCAGATTATTAATGACAATTTATCGATGTATTATTGGAAAAACTTTTAGAGGGAGTTTTTTTTTTATTATCCTTGAGAATTTTCTCCTTCCCTAACAAAGAGATTAATTTTTTATGAAAATTTAATTTAGACGATGAAAGTTAACGTTTTTTTTTTTAACCCTCTAAGCTGATTATTTTGTTATTTTTGACTTGTTAAGCAGGTCAGTGCTCTCTAGAGTTTTTTTTTTTTTTTTTTTTTTAATAAAATAATTCTTTCTTAGTAGATTTAACATATATATATTATCACTTCACGGGCTCTTTTATTTTAATTAAAATATTCAATTCTCGGTGAAAGATATGAGTTTAGAAAAACTCTCACTTGTAATGGATGCTGAGGGGGGGGGTTCATTGTATACATGCAAAAGAATTACAATAGAATTTATCAGGGGAAAAAAAAAAATGATTTTGACCCGTTTCACTCCCTGTCATCCCATTTCCCCGGGGAGTTTTTAATTTGAAGTGATCAGAAGGGGAAAAAACTAATCAGTCTAATTAAGAAGATAGACATAATAAAATTATTGATCAACATTCAAGTAATTTGGGGTAATGAAAAGAGTTGAGAGAGTTGATGGGCATGCAAAAAGCGGATGGAATTTATCAACTTTTAGCAAAGAAATATTTTTTTTATGAAGTGAAAATTTCATTCTTCTTTTGGGCAGTGAATCAGTGAGGAGCTGTTTTGTCAGTTTTTGATCCAAAAATTTGGATTTGGATATTGGAATTAGGCCTTTTACATAAAGGAGCTCGAAAAGTTGATTTTCGATTTTGGAATCGACTTGAAATTTTTCGATTTTCGGAATCGATTAATCATTTCTGAAAGTCGACTTTTCGACTTAAGTCGACTTTTTAAAAACTCTTTAATTCTTGCTTACTCAGTAAATATTAAATATATTTATTTATTTATAACATTTATTTAGTATTTATACATTTTATTAAATACAACACATCCTACCTTTGGAGTTGAAGTTGATATGACGTTAAACATCGAAATGTCTTTGAATAATCCTTGCGACAGAAACTATATTCAAAGCTCATGTTGATGATATTAACCCAGGTAGTTATTTAATATTCACTGATGGGTCCAAACACTCGAGAAAAGATCCTGTTGGTGCTGCTTACTTCGATCCACAAGCAAGGGTTTCGCAAAGTTCAAGCTTCCAAGGGAATCCAGCATTTTACAGCAGAGTGCACAGCAATTCTAGAAGCTCTTAAATACTGTTTGCACGTGAACCACACTTCCTTTTCTGTTCTTACGGATTCCAGGAGCGTTATCCATAAGCTAGACAGCAACTTGTTTGACCAGCAAACTAATATTCTGGAGATAAAGCAGGAAATCTTGAGGGCTCGTTTGATGAACAAATCAATTAAATTTATCTGGGTTAGAAGTCACGTAGGAATTTCTGGTAATGAAGCAGCCGATGTTGCTGCCAATGAAGCAATATCTTCTTCAGAGTATACCCACATTCATGTCACGGACGATTTGGTGCTGTTGTGAGAAATATATTTATTAACAAGTGGCAGGAATTTTGGATCTTCCTCCAGAGAGAGAGGGAGGATTATTATTTAATAAACCCTGGCAGGTCACAGTCATGGTTCAACAATATAAAGGCCAGTAGAGCATTTTATTCTACTATAACTCGGTTGAGACTCGGGCATGGTGTTTTCCTGTCATTTGAGGAGAATTGGAGTCGTCGAGGACGACGTATGCAATTGATCCAGCGTCACCTGCGACTTAAACCACTGGTATTATCATGTCTCTGCTCGAAAGGACAGACTTCGATAGATATTTGGACCAAAGGGACGTAACAAGACCAAAGGAGTCTAAACTCAATTTTATATGGGGCCGATAGTGCTATCTACAAAACATCTATAGATTTTTTCAGCGAACAATGTTAGAATCTGAGTGATTATTTGTGTAAATTAAAATTGGTCAAAACATATTGTGTAGATTTAAACTATAAACTTAAATACAACACACAAATATTGTTTTCAATATTTTTATGAAAGAATATTCTATCCAGAAATTGCACGTGATATGGCACCGAACATTAAAATAAAATATGAAAGTTGAGTATATCAAAATAAAACATTAAAAAATTGAATTAAGAATGCCACATATCTTCACTAACCAATCTTAGAAAGCGTGTTGATTGGTGTGTTATGTGTAGGTTTTAAAAGATAGATGAAAGTCAATCAATGAAAACGTTACAAACTATCGGATACTAAGTATTGTAAGAAAAAAGTCGAAGTCGTCCAGTGAGAATCGATTCTAATCGACTTGAAGAGTTTCAACTCGATTCTAATAAGTCGATTATTTTCAGTAAAAGATCGATTCTTGACTAAAGTCAGAGTCGACTTTTCCTCCCCTATTTAGAATTTTGCAAAAAAAATTAGGCTAAATAAAAAACAAAAATTCTCCCTTTTTTTTGTTGTTTGGTGAAATAAACCTTTTTTTTATTTGTTTTGCGCGTCAAAAAAGTCATTAACGAGAGGGAGCCCCTATAATGAAACCTAATTTTGAACTTTCTCTATAAGAGGAGGAGGGTGGACATGTACGCATAGATAAAGAGCCATGCCATGTCATGACAACATAGAGAGAGAGAGATGCATTCATTCATCCAAACGCATTATCAACGAGTTAATTGTTCGTCATTATGCCTCGTTATATCCAAACATCTATTATTATTATTTGCAATAAAACGTATCAGTTTTAAACCCCGGGAGTAGAGGAAATGCTTTAATAAAGACTACTATAGTTAAATTTATATTATATAGGGTGCTTGTGAAAATATTATTCTTTTTTTTTTTTAGTTTGTTAAGCAAATATTTAGGGTTAGAGAAGGGGAGGGTGGCAAACATTTGCGTCTTTAGGGTTTTTATAACTAAAATAAATAATGAAAATTTTTATCATAAACTAGAGGAAATTTGTATTTTTATACTAGCTGCAAAGCCCGCCTTCGGCTTGCGCTGACCACGCTGTCTACAGTTGCGGTTGATACGTTGGTCTTCTGCATCAAGACAAAAGCGAGATTCATCACTAAAAATTCTCATGTGGCATTCAGTGTTGCTCTGCTCTTTCACGGCATCATTGTAGTCTCACTTGACGTTATGATGTGGCGTTATGGGTAGTTGCCGTAATAGCGTGCAATCCAACGGCATGTAGCCTTCTGCTTATGTTACTGGCACTAACAGGATGCTGCAGAAGCAGGGTTGACTACTCGCTAATGTTCGTAACTGTACCAGATGGATTGGTTTGCGCCTGCCTGAAAATCCTTAGTTCATCCATGTTTTTTATCTCTACTGGTCTGCATATCGAACCTTCATCAACCCATTGTGGCCAGCACAGTGCGATTGTAAAGTCGGAACGGCCAATATGGAGCGCTATTCGATGAAATGATCATCCACTTTCATAAAGCCCTATGATACAGTTCTCTCAAATTCGCTCAGCTGTTCAAATTGTCTTCTCTGTCGTCGCAAAAGCATAATAAACTTTATGTTGATGCTTTCTGAAAGAGATAACCACGCAGAAAAAAACAAAGCCTGCTTCTGGAGAGCTTTTAAACTGAGGTTGATGAGATCAGCCATCTTTGTGACGTCATAAGTACGGAGAAGACTGAAAATTTAATCATTTGCAAATCTAGTAGTGGCCAACCACTGTACTTAATTTCCTTCACGTAACATGATTCGTTCTGGGTGCAACTTTTTTTTAGACGATTAGTATATACCCGGGTATATAAATTTATATTAGTTTAGCCTTTGGGGCGAGGTGTCGTTAGTTGTTTTATGGAAGTGAATTGATTTCATCTGTTTGTCCTATTTTCCTTTGGAAAGGGAAAGGTGCCCTTCAGACAGGCTGCGCGGCTAGTTAGTTATTCATTTTAATTAATATATAATTATACATTTAATGTTATTCTGGGACGTCATAGCAGGAAAGGGGTGGAGATAATCGCCTTATTGTTCCATGAGTAAAAAACGAGTCCACTTGATTACACTTAAGGAGGATTAAAAGAGAATGAGAGAAAATCAACACAATTAAAAATATTCTAATTCTTAACCAAAAGAAATTTATACACTAAATATGTGTAAGTTGATTACGAGTCAGATTAAATATTATTTGAAAATTAAATTTATATTTTGAAAACAAAAGTTCTTATATTAATTATTTTATATTTCAAAATGAAGAGCAAACACCCTATACTCTATTTATTTATAATAGTATCTGTCACCTATATATTCTAAATTTCGTAGATAGGGAAGGGACTAAAATGGCAATGAAAGTCAGTCAACAAAAACAGCCTGCATGGATAAATTTGAATTTAATTGAAATTATAATGGCGGGGGGTTCAGCGCAGTGCAGTCAGCGAGAATACAAATTATAACGACAATGTGACGGCGGTGTGTATTGGTCAAGTGCATATGTGCATGCAGGTGGGATAAACAAAATGCAAGCCTCCCTCCTTTTCTCCCCTCACCTCTCATTCATCTTTTATTAAACCCAAGTATTTTATTCCATTCTATTAAATATTTCCAGCAGACCATCAACATCATATGGGGAGTTATATTAAAATCCTGTTTATTGAGGCAGTAATCATTTAAAGTCCTTTTCGGAGGTCATTTAGATATCCCTATTCTTTCAAACGATTGGTAGCCAAATTTATTGAGACGGGATGCGAATCCCTGTTCCCTAGCTCAAGGGCCAAGAACTCTACCACTGTGCTAGGAGGCGAAAATCAACTGGAAAAAGACTGTTAATTACTGAGTGTCTTTTAGAAGAAACCTAAGAAGAGCTCACTTTGGAAAAATTGGAAAGCTTCCAATGCCTAGTTGCGCAGCTAGTTGCTTATAGATAGATAGATAGATATATTTAATCTCTATATAATAAGAAATTACATATATACTATTTAAGATAGTATATACATCTCACAGTGAATTCATATACCCAAATGCCGTGCTTAGGTCTGGTGTAAGGGCACACCGAGTACAAATTGGTGGATCCGTGGTCCAACTCATGGCGGCACATCCCTACCCTTTTCGGGTATTTGAATTAATAAATATTGGAGTTATATAGATTTATTTATTTAAATCGGGCTAGATCTTGGAAGCTCCATTGCCCTCATTAATTTGTACATAATTTTGTCTGACACTAATTGTTACATTTGAATACGTAATAATACAATTGTTTATAAAATAAGAAATACTCAGTTAAGTACAATATCTGTTTATAGACCTCACAAGCCTCTCCTCCCCAATCAAACAACGTCTCGCCCACCATGCTTAGGAAAAAATTACTTATACACGGAACCATAAGTCAAAGATTATATCCTTTGAAATCTATCAACAATTTGATTTATTATATACGTTAAGCTCAACACTTTTGGTTCCTACATCAAAAGAGAGTGATTGGGATTCTTGTGTTAATGATGAAGCATGAAATAATATTCCCAAGAGAGAGAACTGAACTAAACTGACCATCATCGCTCTTCAATAATACGTCATCTCTCTCTCTCCCTTTGACATTATGACAACAACTGTCCAGCGAACAGCAAGGCAAACAAATTATACAGATTCCTGGGAGAGAGAGAGACAAGCGATTTAATTACTTACTAATAAATTCTATACGTACTGTGTGTGAATGAATGCCAGAGGATCATCGAAATTATTATTATCCCTTTATTCATCTTTAGTTAGGAATTTAATTCACTTTATACAAAGAGGGGATTTAAATTGTAAAGCCAAGGGGGCTGGTATATTGAAGTCATGTTTTAATTATTTATAAATATGAACAAATCATTTCAAGGAACAAGAGAAACTCTGCCAATCTTCTTGAGATATACTGGAAAGCTGGTCAATTCAAGTCCTGACTCGTTCGTTCACTTAATTTGTGAATTTTTTTTATTATTCTTTCAATTTTATTAAAATTGAATATGAACGTATCATTTAGTAGTACATTTCTTCTTTCATTCTTACTTAGGTAGAAAATGATTCGAGTTGAACAAAAATCCTGACTAGTTCACTTTAATGTATGATTATTTCTTCAATTTCAATTGAAAAAAATTGGCAAGGTTATTGAAGACTCAGTTCATTATGGTACACATTATTGTAGTTCATCAGCTACTTAAATTCATTCATGTAACTCATATAATAAAGAAATCAGAGTGTTGTTTTATACGAGAACATGATTACATTAATATAAAGCGTTATCCACTCACTTCCCTTTTTCTTTCTCTTTCTCTCTCTCTCTCTCTCTTTCGCTTGATTGGGAGAGGGGGGGGGGGAGGGAGCAAATAAGGAAAATTAAAACTTAAAATTTTTCAAAAAAAAAATTAAAGTAAATTTTCTCTATTTGACACCAAAAAGGAACAAAGGGGGGAAGGGGGGGAGGGCTCTCCCGCTTGTTTTCTAGAAAAAGTATCTGACAGCGATCTATTTGCAAGAAAAAAAAATCTTGACATATTATTTTTCTAACACATAAGCTAATATTTTTTTAGCAATATATTGAAAATTTCTATATTAGTATTAACATATTAAAACTTAGGTATCAGGTGGAAAAAGAAATTGTATTTAAATGTACCGCTTAACCTTTATAAATAATTCGGTATTCTAAAGAATATTTATAGCCCAATAATCTAGCGACATGTTCCTTAGTGTAAGATATCAATAATACGATATATATGTGGTATTTAGATATTTTATAGTTATCTTTTTATTTTAGCCTTGAATTGACGTACTCATCATTATTTATTTGCTTGTCTTTCCAGTGAACTCATTATTTGGTTTTTTTATTTAAATTTCTAAAATCAAAGTTTTTTTTTTCCAAATGCATATAGATGAGAGAGATAATAACAAGATAATTACAAAAGCAATATTGTATCATCGACTCGCCTAATAAATGACACATGACGCAGGGGGAAAAAGTGAATTTCACTTGTTATTTACATTTTCCTCTCACACTCTCTCTCTCTCTCTCTCTGTGTGTTCGTTGGTAAATTTACAAATGTCACCAATATATATATATATATATATATATATATATATATAGAGGCGAACAGGTTAACGTAAAAGCCAATTTTAATGTTGATTTGAAAAAAAAAAATATATATAGGTATATATATATATATTTTTTTAGAGGAAAATGCGGTAAAAAAAAATTTAAATTTTATTAAAATCAAATTTATTATAATCATACAGAAATAATATTCGGGATCCATTTCTTTTGTTATCTTCCTTTTTTCTCCCACTAGACAGGCTTCTATTTGAGAATTACCAGGAACAGTCGGAGCCACAAGTGCCTGACGCAACTGAAGGGGAAAAGGCAACATTTCCGAAGACTAAGCATTTTGGTTGCCTAAGTCAAGGCTCTACTTCCGAGCACATCAGGCACTTGTGGCTCCGACTGTACTGCATTTTGGGGGGGGGAAAGTTTCTTCTCTCTTCCAGTGAGTTATTTAATTAATTTTAGAAAGTTATTATATTGGCGATGTCTATGACATCAGCCAGTATGTGCTGGCCACATCGAGCGTAAATCTTGGCGACTATGTGATGGACCCACCCTCCAATTCTATCCCCAGAGGGGCTGACAGGTCCTGGCTTATTAACCAGTGCTTAAGCCCGGCGGCGTTATCAGTCACTGTCACGTGACAAAGCACACACACATAGCCATTCACCCTACGGTGATAAGGTCCTCTTGTGTATATGTGAATCAATCGATTGTGTATGTGTATATGCGAATTGTCTAATCCTATTCTCAAGGGATTCATTAGACTATAGAGAGGATTTCCTAAAATCCCAAATATGACCTAATTTATTCTCTCTAGGGGGTGGGGCCCCTGGACACTCTTCTTTTCTGAACCGGGCCCGTCTTCGGTAGTTATTCAATTATTACAATTAATTGGCTTTCATTTTTCATAAGGATAGTTAGAACTAGAAGATGCTTTTCAATGGGCAAAATTCTGAATTTTTTGAATCTCTCCATTTGTGAAAACCTAAATATTTTTCCTAGATTCTCCATAACGTTCTATATAAGGGTGCAACGTTTCATTTCGGAATTCAAAGGGAATTTGTTAAAATAGAAAAAAAAAAAACTTTGGTAACCAAATGGCTTAAATAAAATCATCGGACTGTCTGGGACCCGAACCCATGACCCTTGGTATAGAAGGCAGGCGTGCTACCAACTACACCAAGCCCGAGAGCTTAAAAGGATTTGCCCTTTGGATGTAAAGCTTTCGCGCCTCTCTAAGCCTCATCCACGCTCAATCCCGCAACCTATAGCCGAAAGAGGATAAATTTGTGCTCACGAGGAGGGTAAATCACCGGCGCCCCAAAAGCTAGGCAATAAAACAAAACAAATATTTTATTATTACCAATTAATTAGCTATTGATGAGAGAAGTGACTGTTCATACATTGCTCAAATGGCTGTATTAACTGATGAGTATATGACATCTTATGTGCAAATATTCTATTTTTATATTAAATTTTTGAACATCTCTATTTGGGGACTTAACTACTTAACAAATTTTCCTGAACTTTCACTAATGTCCTCTGTTCAAGTACTCCAACCATCATTTAAAAATTACAAAGACAAGTTGCTCAAACAGAATGCCACAGACAGACAAAAGGACATTAACGAAATATATATAAAATTTTTATAAAGGATATATAGATGAACCACGGAGTTTTTAATTTATTAAAGGACAGAAACATTTTAATACGAGTATGTATTAAAAACTTCCCTCTTTGCCCTGGCTTCTCTCAAAATATTTTTTTCTTCATCCTCACTCTCATCGCTCAATTTAAAGGCATTTTTTTTTAATATTTTTTTTTATAGCCTTTATTTGACACTTGCTTTTTTTTTTTGCTTTTTAGATTCAATATAAATAATATGCATGTGAGAAAAAAATACTAATAATAACAAAAATATCCAATAAAAGTAATATAAACAAAAAAAGTTTTAATAATAAAAAAAAAAGTTGAGAAAGAGCGAGTGAGAGAGAAAATTCAATTTCTCATATGTTGGAAACATTAAAAATGAGAAAATAAAAATAAAAGAGAAAAAGTGAGAATGCCAAGGAGGAAGGGAGGGGGGGGGGGGTTGTGGTGGGCGCTTGGTCAACTTCTCTTCAGAAATCGAAGGAAAAGATGGAAAGTAAAATACAAAGAGGGGGGATAGATAGAGAGAGAAATGGATGAAAGTAAAAAATAAAAATTCACTTTCTTTCTTGTTGAATAAAATTTGCTTTTTTTTAATAATTTGACCCCCACTTATCTCAAAGTATAATTTGAAATTAAAAGTTTTACTTATTATATTCTTGAGAAAGTTTTCCATTTTTTCGTTATTTTGTTTAATTTGGAAGGTAAAGTAATAACGAATTTTGTTTGAAAATTATTTAATCTTTAGACAGTGTTAACCTTGAATCACGACCAAAGGTGCGTTGGGAAAATATTCCACTAGCCACCCTTTTTTTTTCCTATCAAATCGAAATTTTTCCACCCTTGGAAATTTTTTCCTTGCGGAAAATCATTGACCTTTTTTGTGGCAAACTTAATTTGTTCCGATCTACGGAAAATTTTGCCGCTTCCATTTTAATATTTGACCTTTTTTTAGAAAACTTTATTTTTCGCCTCTTTATTTTTTTTATTATTTTGTCTAACATATCTCGCGGCAACTCCTTAGGCATTCTGCAGCTATCGATTGGGTGCACGAGGTGCCATCATCAGTTCCGGTATCAGGCACTTCGTTCCGACTATCGATTTCGGCACGAAGTGCCATCATCAGATCCGCTATCAGGCACTTCGTGCCGAAATCGATAGTCTAAAGATTAAATTAAAATTTCGTTTGAAAATTATTAATCTTTAGACTATCGACTTCGGCACAAAGTGCTCAATGTGCATCATCAGGTCCGCTATCAGGCACCTTGACCTTACTACAACGTTGTTCACTATTAAAATGAATGTCAATTGAACAAAAGTTTGAAGGAATAAATTTTTATAATTAAACAAAATTATAATAATAATCCCCTCCAATCCAAAATTTCTAAACTCCCTCCAAATGTAAATCCTGCGGGCCTGAACCCGGAACTGTGTTTGGGGAGACACGAGAAATTAATTTAATGTTCTCCAGTCTTTTCTATATTAAATTCCTAATTTTATCATATTTCGACTAGTGGGGGCCAAATTATTCAAAAAATTGTATTTGGAAATGCTAATTATTATTATGATTTATCTAATGGTGCGTTAATTCATTTACCAGAGTATTATAAAGGTGTCTCAAACACAAAAAAAAAAAAAACAAAAAAAAAAAAAACATTATTTACACCTAATTATATTCAACAAAATTACCCAAAATTAGCGAAAATGTTTTAAGTTGATTATCATCTTAGGACACCGTATTCATATTTTTTTTATTAAAAGTTATCATATCAAAGAAGAAGAAAAGTCTCAAAGTAGAAAAAAAAAGGGATAAATTTTAATATAAAGCGAATTATTATTAATATATGCAAGAAAAGTTTATGAATTATCGTTTTTAGAGTCTCTCTTTCTCTTTCTATGATGTAATGAAACTCAACATCAAGTTTAAATTTTATTTTGCAGACATTATAGGGCTTTCTCACCACACACATAATCTATTCTAAATTATAACTAATGGTTTTTCTATAAAATTTGCATGCGATTTAAATTCAAAAAATAAATTACTAAAAAAAAAGGGACGGTACGGTAGATAGAGAGAATTTTTGTCAATAAAAGACAATAATGATTTAGTAGATTTAAATCATAGGTATTAGAGAAAACGTCATAAGGTAAAAAAGTAATAAATTGCCTTTTTTTAACAAAAATAATGAAAAACAAATTCGTTCTATTCTTATCCATTTTAACGAGTAAAGCTAAATAGAGCTAATCATTTGTCATATTAGAAAATGGGAGACTAAACAGTCAGGAAATTAAATCAAATTCATTTAATTGTTGACGTTAAAGTTGCTAATCGCAAGGGCGGACCAAGAGGAGTTTTTCGGAGACGGGGGGAGGTAATTTTTTTTGCCTGGTGTGACTGATTGCACAATAGGCCCTACACAATTTTCTCTTACTTTATGTATTTGTTTACCAGATTTTTTGTGTCGGAATATATTTGAACAGACACTCCAACAGATCATTTTGAGGGACCCACTTTTTTGGGACCCTCAAAATGAGTCCACGAATTTTGGTCATGATCGCAATATTACGTATATATATCTATAGATAAGAGAAAGTCTTCGAAGCCTTATTCCCGCACTGCGGTGTCGGCGGAATGGGTTTTTTGCGACCGGAAGAAATAGAACAGGCCAGCCCGTGGCAAGGACATATAGAAGGAAGGGACAGACATGTAAAGAACAGAAGGACTGCCAGTCACGGCTCGGGTAGCTTGTGGTCGCCAACCACGTACCCACAAGATGTGGGCCCCTGAGCATATATAGATAAGAGAAAGTAAAAATATATACATGTATACAAATCACATTTTTTAAATTTTATATTAAAAATAAAATTTAATTTCTAAGAAAAATATTTTTCCCAAATATTGGGTGGGGGGGGGGATTACCCGCTTTACCCCCCCCCCCCCAATGTATCTGCCCTTGGTAAATCGTGACCTGTCTCAGGATCTATAATCATCACGTTTATTTGAAAACATTTTACTTTCTCTTTTCTAAATCGAAATCAGTAGGCTATGTAGTATATAGAGTGAAAGTATTGCGATCTCGTCAAAAATTCGATGTCGAGGTTTTGATACACACGATTTGTTTATGTTATAGAACTGAGAAAGTATAATTAGACCAGTGATAGAAGGTGACAGCCAGGAAGGAGTAGTCTCCTCAATTTACGACGTTTCGGTCTAACTTTATTGGACTATTATATAGGCCTATAAACTTATACCCTAGTATAAGGTATTAAGGAGTTGTGATATGTTGGGAATATATTATATAGATGAAGACTTGTTAATTCTTCAAAAATATAAATTTTGCTAATTAACAATCACAGAATGTTAGAAGTATTGTTATATAATATATTCTCAGCATATGACTACCTTATACCTGATGATGGTCCAATAAAGTTAGACCAAACGTCGTAAATTGGGAGATTGGTAGAGACTACTACCTTCTAGCTGCCACCTCCTATCACTGATTTCATCTATAATTACAGTCACTTCCACGCCCGAGAAAGAGAAAATATAATTTTGTTAGATATAGTCCCTTCTACTTACAGTTATTGTTAAGAATACAAGATTTTCAGTATTGTTCGTGTCAATATTCCAATTATAGAATACTATTTCACATTTAACATGGCCGCTGAGGGTCCCATTTCCTAATCATAGAGCCACATCTCATTGTTTAATGTTGTGATAAGTATTTTGTCATCTTTAAAATAAATCTTTATTTTGGATTTTATCTGTCTGTCCATCCTTTATTAGCAATATGATCAGTTTCTATTTGACACACACACACACACACACGCACTATGTGTGTGAGTTCAATAGAGTCAACTTCAAACAAATGTAAATATCATCGTTTAATTATTATAGTTTAGAGTAAACTAAATAATTTGCTCATCTGGGTTCAATATTTCGGCTTTTATTTGCGTATTACCTTGCGCGCTCGTTCGTCAGTTTGGTAGCCAAGCGAATTGCAATTAATCAGGCACAAAGCCTAACCAACTGCTGTTGTGTGACACATGACGAAGTACCCTCCCTAAGCGTAGGCAAATATATATGTTTGGTCAGAGAGGAAAAGGGGACGTGGGGGTAGAGATGGTGTCCTAAGGACCCTGACCTTCGTATATAGGCCTATGTAATATTGAAACATTGAATTCAAATCAATATTAATCTATTAGATATGCCCGCTTGCTCTTTATTTTTAGGTATTAATTTTTGAAAATTCAAAATTTCGCATTGAAAATGCTTCCGGGGCTAATTAGTAGAAAATAATTTAAAATTTCATTTAGATCAGGAGTTCTTAAACTGTGGCCCGCGGCCCTTAGGTGTCCGCGAAACAATTCTAGTTAAAAAATTATACATCAAAAAATTTATACAGATTCATAATTCAAGCTTAAGGGGGAACGGGACCGAAGGTGTTACGCATGTTTTTCCCGATAAGAGGGTGTTGTGTGTCATAAAAAGTATGCCCAAAAAATCAAGTGATTCAAAAATTTGCCAAGAGATATCAGAATGGTAGCTAATAACATTTAATGCATTTGGTTGATTTTCATTGATCTCTTAACAATAAATACTTTATAAATGTTATTATATAATTATATATATTATGTATCTTTTATAAAAGCATAAAAATATATAAATATAGGAGACAGCTAATACTATATCGGCTGTCTAACGACTAGCCTGCCATCTATTGCAAGAATGCTGAACTAATTTGACAGTTGATTTTTAAAAAAGTCATCTAAGCTTATATTAAAAATTTCTTAATTAATATGTGATTAATTAACAACAATAAATTCATTTTTAAATTTAAAAAAAAACTAGTATCCGCCCTTGATTTGAGCCACTTTTGTTAGAAAAAAATTTTTGTAACTTAAAAGAAGTTCATTCAAGAGAAATATAAACAAAATTTGAAAATAAAATATTTTTCTAATATTAGATGCTTTTAAATTTCATTGTCTTTGCTTTGAGAAAGATTACAGGGAAAGAGAAAGAGAGAAAGAAGGGACATTGTTGAAATTGACATGTCATTACAGGGAAATCACTAGACCAAAAGACAAATAAATAAACAAGAATAACAATTCATTTACTTTTTTTTCTATACTGTAGCAAGTTGGTTGATCTTAACCAAATTTGAAAAAAAAAAAAAATCTAAAACAAAGGTTTCAAGGGATTTATTAAAAGAGAGCTTTAAAAAAAAATTCAGGAATGATGCAGGATTGACAAACAAGAATTAATTAGCAACAAAACAGTAGAAGAGATTAAAGAAGTGCTATTAAAAAAACAGAAAGAGAGAGAGGGAGAGATATCAAAAGGTTTTTTTTTTTTCATTAAGAGAACGAAGAAAAAACGAGATCAAAATAGAGCCTGTGTGGGCGAGGGAGGTAACTTCCGCTCCAGTTGGAAGACATGCCCCCTCACCAGAAATCCTCAATATACTTAATTTAAATTCGGTCAAGTACACAGTGGAAATGTCAGTGTGGCATTCAGGGTGAATTTCTGAGTTTCAAATAAAAGTTGGTTATTATTATCTGGAGGGAAATGAAACTATCCTATTTTGAAACCCTATATTTTTGTCTTCTTTATTTTTTATTATTATTTTTTTTTTATTGAAAGTCTTTTTAGAATATACATTTTAAAGAGCATCTAAAAAATTATTAATTTATGAATTTTAATCAAAATCTTAAAAAAAAAAAACCTGAAAAAGTACTACATCAATAAAGTACTATTACTTTTTGATCGATTTTGCTTAAAAGCTCGCCGGATGGTCCCTAATTTAAATATACCATAGGTTCTGTATTTCAATTGTATTTTAAATGTTGACTGCTTGAAATAAACTATGGTTATTTTTCAAAATTTTAATCTCGTATTTGGATATTTTATACACAATAGAGAATCCTAAATAAATACAAATTTTCATAAGAATTGGAAACATTTTTTTAAATGTGTAAAAAGTTCCAAAGGGGACCCCCTTTTGAATCGAAATTAACATGCAAATCCCCATAGGGATTTAACATTGGATGGAAGGAAGAGCCGGAAAATGAATTTGAAAAATCTGAAATACTACATCAGTAAAGCGTACTTTAAACAATTCCCACGAAAAATTTTACTGATATACTTTTTAAAGAGCATCTAATAAATAGTTGATTTATGAATTTTAATCAAAATCATTGGAGCGAATTTTGAAAAAATTGAAAAAAACTGAAAAAGTACTTCAGTAAAGTACTAGTACTTTTTGGCTGATTTTGTTCACAAGATTATTTTCACGCTTAAGGAAAATGCCTAACTATAGATGAACCTCGTAGATCATTTCCTTCATGCTTAAAATCGTTACACACCGACAGACAGACTTTAACGGGACTCACGTTTTTGGATTCAGGGGACCTCGAAACGTGTATATCCATCAAAATCTCGACATCGAATTTTTGACATGATCGCAATACTTTCTATATATTACTTTCTGTATATAGTTAAGAGAAAGTACAAAGTATATATAGGCCTATATATTAATTAAGTTTTTCTAGCACAATCAGACACGTGAATTTTGTCTCAAACGACTGAACCGGTTTTGGTGAAATTTGTTTTTGTCATACATGAATGAGAGAGAGTGCTAATACACTAATATTATTATTTGGATGATATTGATGGAGTGCATATTAAATGTTTCCTACCCTTTGGGGGGGGGGGGGGGGTTACAAATTGAACCTGACTTGGGAGGAGCACATTTCGTGTGGCTGGCATTGTACTCATGAGGGTGGGGGTGGGTGGGTGACCATCAATCCCCGCCATTTCCCCCTTGAGGATGCTGCTGCTGCCCTTCGACGATTAATTATCATTTCTTCGTAGCCGACAGCCGGCAAATCACGTCCCGGTCAATCAGCGACCCTTTTCAGCAGGGGAGGGGGGAGTACCTACCTACGCCAGAGACTAATTGCAATAGATGGACCAATAAGGCTCAAGGGCATCCGCACAATATGCATCATGTCAGACAGCCTAATTAAATATGCATTCAATTTCTACCGCGTCCCCTACTATTTTAATTTATTTCCTATATTTTTCCCCTCTTAATTGGAAGTGTTTATTTAATCAAAAACTGATTCGCCCTATTTACTTTCTCTTACCTATATATATGTTAATATATGTATGCCTATAGTGAGAAAGTATTGGATTCATGTCAAAAATTGGATGTCGAGATTTTGATGGATATACATTCAAGTTTTGAGGTCCCCTGAATCCGAAAAGGAGGTATTCGCAACTTGGTCGGTCTGTGTGTCCCTGTGTTTGTTTGGTGTGTGTGTGTGTCTGTGTTCAATTTAAAGCATGAAGGAATTGTACTAGGGTATGTTAATAATATATCTATTGTGGTAAAAGAAACCAAGTATGCTGGGACAATTGAATTAAGGTTATGGAGAAGAAACAACCAGCGACTGCTTTCCACGTCAAAAATAATTTATTTGCAAATATTTCGGTATGCCTAACGCAAATCATCCTCAGTCTATCAAATTATACAATAGTGGAGCGTTTTATAAAATAATAAAATGCTTGAGAAGCCATTCTACATATGGATGGGACAACATCTGATAAGCAAGTCACTGAGGGAAAAACAGTATCTATCTATAAAGTATATGATACAACTATTTATATGATCTAAAACAATTTCTCAAAGATACCTGCCAGGCACTCATCAGTATTAGAACGCAAAATAATTCCCTTATTTCAGAACCTCAGGTAAATTTTGGATTCCAATCAAAATTCGAAATCCTATCTCGGAAAAATTAAAACTTTGATTCCTAAATCTGTTCTGAATTAGGATTTTAGGTTTTGTTTGGAATCAAAATTTTACCTGTGATTCAGAAATAGAATTAGGGAATTGGTCTAAGAAAAATGGAATGGAAAAAAGGATTGGGTCTAAAAATGGGAGGATTTAAAATCGGAAGATTCGATCTAGAATCTAAATTTAGAACTAGATCCATTTTTTTAAATCGGATCGTTTTGGGGATCGTGATCTTTTTGAGTCAAATTTCGAGATTAGTACATAACTGATCTTTATAAAATAACTTAGAAAAATGATAACTGATATAATTTTCTGAGAAAGATTAACGTATAATTCTTGTACATCGCGAACTCTAATATAACCTCTGGATGGGTGGCATAGAGAAATAAGGCGGTTGAACACTCGCCTGAAAGGCATCATTAATCAATTTCTAATGATATTCATTTCTAAAGTCTAATGACCGCAGCAACCAAAAAAGTAAAATGAAAAAAACTTATTTAAGAGGACGGCATGCGTTCAAACTGTTTTGAAGATCTTATATTTTATTTGATTTTATTTTTCTTAATATATTAAAATATCAATATTATGAATAGGTTCTGGTAAATGTTACCCGAACATTATTTTTTATTTGGTTTACTTTTTTTTTTCAACAATTTTCTTTGCCTTTGGTTCTACCACTGATTGATTGGAGTCCATCTCAAAGTTTTAATAAAAAAAAGCAGAGGTTTTTTTGTAGATAGCAAAGTTTTTTTTTTACTATATCAAAGAGGTTAGAAACTTTATTTTTTTAATTCATTTTCTTAAATGGATAAAAAAAAAATACCTTTAAACAACCCTCAACTTTTTTTTTGAAATATTAGTTTTAACTGTTGATAAAGAAAATGAGCGGAGACTAGAGATCTAATAGAGATGTGTGTTTATCCTCCCCACTTTCTTTATAAAGACCCAGAGAAAGAGAAGGAAGAAACATTCCCTAGGGACATTTTTTTTTTTTTTTTTTTTTTGAAAAGACGTGACTTTAATATCTCGACGCTTTAAGAGCTTTCAACATTTTTCTCCCTTTTTTAGAGTGAAAATGCATTCTTTCACCTGCCATTGTCCATTTTGATTACGTTTGTTTTTGTTTGTTGGTATTTTTAATATTTCCGTATTCATTATAATGGTGATGTCATAATATTTTTGTCAGACAGCCTAATTAAATATGCATTCAATTTCTACCGCGTCCCCTCCTTTTTTTTTTTATTTGGACGATGTTATGCATAAAGGAACCAAGCGCCTTTAACCTAAATCTGAGATAAAGGGTATTTCTTCTTTTTACCTCAAGATGGCGGTCTTAACTCAATTTTGATCATAATGGCGCTTGGTTCCTTTATGCATAACCCGTCCAACTTAATATTTTTTCATTATACAATATATATATAGAGGGTTGTGCAGAGAAACAAAAAAATTTGAAAAAATTAGGCAACGAGGTTGCAAAATCTTCCCAGTCTTATTAATTAGACCCTAAGGGTTAGCACCTAGGTGGTAGGTGATTGAGAAAAGCGGTGTTTTGGTAGATGTATTTTTTGTAAAGAGAAAACAAAAAAATCTGGTGTGACTGGCGCACAGCACACAACTTTCTCTTACCCTTCGGTAATCGAAAGTTGTGTACTGTGCTTGTCACACCAGATTTTTTGTGTCGAGATGTATTTAGTTCCCGACAGTACGGAACATTTGAATTCAGATGTAAAATTTATAAGTATGGGAAAATATTTATATTTTGTTACCATGGCAACCATTTCTCCTATCCCCCCCTATGAAATACAAGAGTAAAGTGGTCTTCAGAAGATTTCAATCGCAAAATGAGAATATACATTTTAAAGAGCATCTAAAAAATAATTGATTTTTGAATTAAAAAAAAATCGTTGGAGCAAATTTTGAGAAAATTGAAAAAAACTGAAAAAGTGCATCAGTAAAGTACTAGTAATCTTTGGCCGATTTTGATTAAAAGCTTATTTTCCGGTCCCGGGTGGTGTTTAACTTAAATATAAAATTTCAACCTCATAGCTCAATTCCTTCATGCTTAAAATTGAACACACACCCACACACCCACCCACACACAGACAGACCATGTCGCGAAAACCACTTTTTTGGATTCAGGGGACCTCAAAACGTGAAGATCCATCAAAATCTCGACATCGAATTTTTGACATGAATCCAATACTTTCTCTCTATATATATATTGCATATATACATAGGTAAGAGAAAGTAAAAATCTGGTGTGACTGGCGCACAGCACACAACTTTCTCTTACCTTCGGTAATCGAAAGTTGTGTACTGTGCTTGTCACACCAAATTTTTCGTGTCGAAATATATTTAGTTCCCGACAGTACGGTACATTTGAATTCAGATGTAAAATTTATAAGTATGGGAAAAGATTTAAATTCCGTTACCATGGCAACCATTTTCCTATCTTTCCTATGAAGACACAAGAGTAAAGTGGTCTTCAGAAGATTTCAATCGGCAAAATGAGAATATACATTTTAAAGAGCATCTAAAAAATAGTTGATTTATGAATTTTAAAAAAAATCGTTGGAGCAAATTTTGAGAAAATCGAAAAAAACTGAAAAAGTACATCAGTAAAGTACTAGTACTCTTTGGCCGATTTTGATTAAAAGCTTATTTTGCAGGTCTTCAGGGGTATTTAACTTAAATATAAAATTTCAATCCGCTAGCTCAATTCCTTCATGCTAAAAAATTGTCCCACACACACACACACCCACCCACAGACAGACCAATGTTGCGAGGACCCACTTTTTTGGACTCAGGGGACCTCAAAACATGTAGATCCATCAAAATCTCGACATCGAATTTTTGACATGAATCCAATACTTTCTCTCTATATATATATTACATATATAAGAGGTAAGAGAAAGTAAAAATTGAACAATGAGATGTTCGTCTCATACAAATATAGATATCTTAAAAAAAATCTCATTTTAAGAGCGAATTCAACGATATAATAAAATAAAATAAAAGTCTAAACTCGATTAGAAATAAAAAAGAAGAATGCAACTCTCCTACTGGTGTTTTTATGACCAGACAGAGGGAGAGGATACTTAGCATGGGATATTAAACCATGAGGCCTGGTCCTTTTGCCCTTTGTCCTATGCTAATCGACCAGAGTGAATAAAAAAAAAAAAAAAAAAAAAAAAAAACAGCACCGAAACAACAGAAAGCTTCTCTCTCTCTCTCTCTCTGATGAATCCCTCTAAAGAATGACGATAACGAAATTGCCCGCGTTCAATTATCCCTCTCCTCCCTCCAAAAAGGGCTTTTATGCACTTGTGTGTTTATTGACTTTCAAGCCCTTTTCTCTCATTTTACTTCCTTTTCTCATTTGGATAAAGAGAGAGAAAGGGGAGGTCTAATTATTGAAAATTTTCAATTTTTTTAGGGCGTTAAGTTATAAAACATTTGGACAATGTCGATATATTTAAAATAACGCATTCAGTTTTTCGGGCAGAAACGAACTCGATTCATTACTAGTTAAATTTTTTATGTTTAGACATTGTTGTCATATTCATTTATGATGACTTATGTAATTTTATTATTAATATAGCCTAGTTTATTTATGCATGAATGAATACTTTGAGTATTATCAATAAATGATAGTGAGAGTAATGATAGAATCATTTGATTGAACTCTTTAATAAAATCATTTAAGCGAGAAATGCGCCCTAATAATGATTATTATTTGTAAAAAAACAATAGAAAAAATTATCAGAGAGGCTAATTGTTAGATATATACACACAAACAAAATTGAAATTAATTAAATTCAACATGTTATTGTTATACAAGTTTATTTGTTACCGTTATTTTTGAATAACGTAAATTTGGATGGATTAGTCTGTCAAATAAAAAGAATTAAAAAAAAAACATGGCGAATGACGCCACGCTAACACCACTAGAGTCAAATTACCAAATTAAATTAATACTCCACAAATCAAAAACAAATCAAAATTTTATATTAATAAAAATCGCTAGCCACTGACTTCCTGTGTGTAGTGTGTATGTGTCTGCCAGGGCGCTGATTGGCCAGAGTAAAAAGAAAGAGGAGTAAGAGAGGGAAATTTAAAAATTAAAGTTAGAGAGGGAAATTTAAAACCTTAATTCAGAGAGAGAAATTTAAATCATTTCCAAGCAATAACCAAGAATAAATTAGATGCTGCCAAAGGCGAGCAAGGGGGTCCAGGGGACGTAGCTACCTGGCAAGTGACGGACTTTCCCACTTGTAATTATATAATATGACTGAAAAATAAAAATCATGTCGAATATTTTTGAAAGGAAATGCCCGCCCACGTTTTACCAATCACTCGACAAGAAGAAAGAGATGGCGAATGACGTGACTTAGAATTTATTTAACTCATTTTTTTTTTTTAGCAAAATAAAGCAGCAAAATGCTGTCGAAAAATTTCTATTCATGATTAAATCAGCATTTAAATGTGACCCATTGAGGTTTTGGTGAAAGAGAGACTGACAAAATAAAAAAGAAAACTCGTGATTGTTATCAAAAAATCGGACTAACTGGGGTCCCGCGACCCTTGGTATACAAGATAGGAGCGCTGCCAACTACACCAAGTCCGAGGGCTATTAGTAGAGATAACAATCAAGTATCTTTTAGGACTATCACGAAAAGAGCTAGGGGGTTGAAATTTTATATTTAATTTAGATACCCCCATGGGACGTAAAACGAAGCTTTTGAATAAAAATACTAGTACTTTACTGAAGTACTTTTTCAGTTTTTTCGATTTTCTCAAAATTCGTTCCCCGCTGCATCCCGCAAATTGGTATCTCTGTGGTGTGTATCGATTTTAAGCATAAATGATATGAGCTACGAGGTTGAAATTTTATATTTTTAAGTTAGGACACTCAAAATAAGCTTTTGAACAAAATCGACAAAATCAGTACTTTTTCAGGTTTTTTCGAATTTCTCAAAATTGGTTCTAATGATTTTGATTGAAATTCATAAATCAATTATTTTTTAGATCCTCTGTAAAAGGTATATTCTCATTTTGCTCTCAAAATTGTTTTAAGTACACTTTACTGATGTAGTATTTCAGATTTTTCAAAATTTCAGGCAGTCAACATATAAAACGCAAGTTTGGTATGGGAAATTAAATATAATTTATATATCGACATAAAAAAATCTGGTGTGACAAGCACAGTACACAACTTTTGATTACCGAAGGTAAGGTGAGTGCTGTGCGACCAGTCATACCAGATTTCTATTTATATAATTTATTAAATTTTTTATACTTCTAGCTTAAATATCTGTCTCAAGCACTCCACGCCTATGCTCTAAGTAGATTACTCAAATTCATTATAATTTCTCTCTTTTGTGTGATAAAGGTAAGAAGATTATCAATTTAAAAGAGTAGATGATCTGTCCTATTAAAGCATATTTTCCAATATTTTTAAAAGTAACAATAAGAAATAAAAGAACCTAATCTTTCTTTTTATTAGAAATTAAATATAATTTTTATTCTCTCCATCACTTAACAAATGAATATATATAATTTAATAAACCGGATTAAAAATATTATTTTCGCTAAAAAGTTACAGAGCTCTCTGTCTCTCTCTCTCTCTCTCTCTCTCTAAAGGATTAAACTTTTAAATCTCTTGACAAAAGAGGGAAAACCAAAAAAAATATCCATCCTTTCTCTGCAGAGACTTCTACAAAAGCTGGGTAAAAGGAGAAATCAAAACAGCTGCTCTTGGGAGGATGTTTTTTTATTTTAAACGCTTTTTCTAAACCATCATTTAACGCCGTAGGATTCGAAATGACGATAAATCTGGCATAATAATAAATTTAAAAACATGTTATTTGTTTCAACAGGGTTTTGACCTCTCAAAGCTGAGGAGAGGTCACCAAGATCTTTGTTTTGAAGCAAGACCACACATTGGATGATTAGCGTTTATACAAAAAAAAAAAAAAAAAAAAAATAGAGAATAAATTTGGAACTTTTTAATTACTCTTTTCGGCTGTAGAAGGGATATTAGGGGTTTGTTTAAGAGCAACAATCTTGGGGACTTGGTTGTCAGGGTTAATTTGAGGATTAATTTACTCTGAAATAACGTCACATCCAGATGGACCAAAGCGAATGAATGTCCACGGGATTTTTTTTTATAGAAAACAAAGACAAGACAATTAAAGTTTATTTTTAAAGGTAAGTCATTTTATTTGTTACACTCAAATTATTATATAACCGAATATATCTTTATTTATTTTGTAATAATAATAGTAATCAAATATGGAGATAATTTAATAAGAGTGAAAAATAATTAACAGATGTTACATCTGTGACAATCTCAATTGGTCTGATTGATTCAATTGAGATTGTCACAAATGTAACAACCTTTATAATCTTAGCTGAATTGTACCTGAAGAAGGCCACAGAATCAGTGGCCGAAACGTTGTAATTTTTACAAATAAACCACAGCTAAACCCAAAATCTGATTCTTTTACTAATGAATAACAATCAATTGAAATAAATTTCTTCTGGGACGGGAAGCGATCACTTAATATCATAACTAGAGCCCGAATGTTCATCCATAATCAAACCTTAAAATATGCACTATAAAATGACTCAATATGCACAATGAAGGGGAAAAACAGTAAAAATATGCTCTACCACAAATTGAGTCGCATTTTATATGAAATTTTTATTTTATTTTATAACAATGAACAACAACCAATTTCTCTAAATCTTCTTCGTTTATCTGAGAAAATGATTTTTCTACATCGCAAGAAGTGAGAGGCGCATCCTTGAGAAAAAAAAATCTGGGACAAATTGAGGTTAAAATGTTCATATTTTACATTTCCACCCTGTAAAGCGCGGAAGTTTGAAAATATTAAAAATAATTTTTAATTTTTGTCACATATTTAAAATCAACTACACAAAAATATTCAAAACATGCTTTTTTTCTTTAAAAAAAAAAATGTTAAAATATGCATGAAAGATAAGGTTGTTTTGGTTAAAAATTGGCAAAACATGCATTGCGCGTGGAATTTTTCAAAAAAAGTCAAAATATGCACATATGCTCGAAACAAATAGAGTTATTTCTAATCAAATATTCATGAAATGGATAAATGCAAAGTTTCAGGAACGTATTGAGCTTCTATACAAACATGCATTTGCATGAACATCCCGGATCTAACCATTAAAAATTTGCAAACAAGAGTAAAATAGTGATCGTAAAAAAGAAGCGAAATCTTCTTATCTTAATTAATAGTTAGAAAGCGGTAATCCAATAGCTTTTGAAACGTATGATAGATATTGTTTTATCCATTATACAATAATAAGATTATTAATGGAATTAATTCTTAAGATTAAATCATTCAGGAGTTAATCAATTAACGTAAACGGGTCCATCAAGCACAGATGCTGCTGCTGCTCACCTTAAGCGTGAGTGGGAGAGGGGATTCCCCCACACCCCTCCCTGCCCGTCCACCTTGAGGGGAGTGGATACTCGCGTGCTTGTCAGCAACAGGCGCCCCTCATCCCCATTAGACTGCTCAATTAATGAACGTGCACTGGCGAATTCACTCTCTATAACATATGTCTGTCTGTCTATGAGGAAGAAGAATTGGCGAGTGGGTTTTGTTTCTCCGAAATGAAAGTCTGCCTTTGAATTCGTTAGCGATTTAAGGTCGAATGATTTTCTATCATTTAATTAACATAATATGACAGATTATTATATTGTAAACTTCTATGGCCAATCATCTAGAATAAAGGTATATTTTTACAAAATAATTTAAATACCTTGTTAACAATCGAGAGATTGTGTAGGAGGATGTAAACTGAACAATAATGAGAGAGACTGAATGTAATATTGCTGGTATCAAAAAGGATTTGATGTTAAATGAAATATTATATAATTAGGGAGTGTCCTTCTGTTCGCTCAGTCAGCGATAACATAAAAACCTCCGGCAACTAGAAGCAACGTGGGCCATATTGCAGACATCACGGATATATTGTCGAGCCATACGAACATACTCCTGGAAATATTGCTCAATATTGAGAAATGTTGCCAAACCATCATTGCGGGCTACAGATTGCCGTTAAAATATCGCTCGTGTACAGGCCCCTTTAGGATGGAAAAGGGATTTCATTTTTGGAAATTTCTGTGAACTTCATGGTGATCCCTGGAACTAGAGTGAGATACTAGCCAAATTAGGCTGAAATATTCACTCCAAAAATCCGCCCAAAAATTTATCTGGGACCTTAAAAATGCCCGAATTAGTAAAAATAAAAGCAATAGCAATTGAGGAAAAAAGCAATATATCAGAAAAAAATGCGAAGGAAAATGTATTATATCAAATCATGCTGCGCATTCCGACTTCGACAGATCGGGGAATCTTCGTCCCTCTGGATCTTCCCCTTCATATTATTGACTATTTTGTGGGCCAACTTTCTTTTTTACTCAAAACCAGTATTTCCATCAAAAATATATTTTTTTTATTTGTGATTTTATTATTTTAATTTCCTAAAGTTTATTCAGCGTCTGCATAGTAACAAATATAAGGTAAGCTTATAGGCTTTCTTTTCTTTCTCTCCTTTTTTTACGATTGGGCCACACATTACAACACAAATGTTCAAACTGGCTGCTTTATGACCGTATATGACTACCGGGGACAGCTGGATAAAGCGAAAAGAAGTTGTCTACCAAACGATTTATGCGTGCCAAAAGGTATATATTTGATATCAGTGAGCGAGGGTGGGTGGAATCATAAAAAAATGTCTGTGTGTCATCTGGCAAGAAGAAAGAAGAAAATTCTCCTCCCCTATGAGAGCGAAGAAGGGGGTACGTGTATGTGCTTTTACGAGGCAATTAAACCCACCCTCCTACAGTAAGGCGAAATTAAAAGAAAACAATTTCTAGAAATTGCCAATCGAAAGAGAGATGAGTCATTTTATTTTTATTCTTCACTTTCCACCCTCTTTTTTCTTCTCACTCTCTCTTTCTTTCTAATGCACAATAATTATACAATAAATAGATTTTGGTTTTGAAAACTGTAAATAAGCCTCCGATTATTGTTTTTTTATCTGAACGGAATGCACGATAGAACAAGGGACATCAGATCTTAATGCAAGCCAATTCTTCTTCTTCTTCTCTCCTCGCCTTATTCCCGCGATGCAGGGTCGGGGCACCTCACTCTTTCCCTAACCCCATCATGCATTTTGCGACAGGAAGAAATAGAACAGGCCGGCCCGTCTGACGCCTGTTGAAAAGAGGAAGGAAGAGACAGACATACAAAGAAAATGCCTGCCTGTCCCAGCTCGGGTAGCTCGTGGTCGCCATCCACGTACCCACAAGATGTGGGCCCCTGAGCATATATAGATAAGAGAAAGTAAAAATATATAATTATACAAATCAAAATTTTATATTCAAAATAAAATTTATGAACCGAATACGAGTCACAAAATAAAAATAAAGGTCGTCTGTCTGAAGTTGGCCTCAAAAAACCTTTGTATTCTGTTGCCGGTGTTTCGAGTGTTAGTCGCACTCATCTTCAGGGCAAATAAAATTGTCAGAGTTTAGTACAAGTTTAATTTCATGTATATACATGTTTATATTAGTTTTTAAAAACGATATACCTATGTACAACAATAGAAAACTATTCTTAAACTAATATTCAACTAATTCTTGCTATTCTTGCCAGTGTCGGTCGTAAGAATTAGTTGAAGAATAGTTTAGTATTGTTGTACATATATCGATATTTAAAAACTAATATGAACATGCATAAAGATGAAATCGAAATTCAGTACGTCACCATCTATACTAAACTCAATTTTGCTTGCCCTAAAGATGATTGCGACTAGCACTCGAAACGTCGGCAACAGAATATATTTCACCTGGCTGCTGTTCCCGTCGCTTTCTTAAGAAATTTAAAAATTGTATATACGGGTGTAGCTAGATAATGGGTAAAATCTATGTATATATTTAAGTATGTGCGTTTATATGTATGTTAAAAATCATTAATTAAATTTAGAATTGTCACTGTTTTATGTCAATTAAATTTGTCAATTAGTAGTTGAAGATACAATTGTTGGTAACATGAAGTGAGCAATGCATGTGGACGAAGTTGGCTACGAATGTGAGGGGAAGTTAGCCACGCATGTACCTAGTTAGTTTTCATTGTTCATTGTTCAAAGTGAATGTATCTACCTAATAACGGCTGCAGAATTAGCAGCCGAATTGTTGTAATTATTGTAATAAATAACACGCTTTTTGTATTATTATTTGCTGAAATAAACCACGATTTAAGCCCAAAACAAAAAAATGTCTTTTATTTCTATTATCTTCATGTTAACCCAGTCGGTGTAAACACGAATTTGTTTTTCTAAAAAAAAAAAATAGCAAATTAATTAACAAACATAAAATTTTCATTTGTTTGTTCTTATTAAAAAGAAAAATTAATTTTTTTTTAGGTTAATTAAAAAATTAATTAGTATTCCGCGCAAAACGAAAAAAAAATGAGAAAATTTCAATTAACAAGCAAGTTTTAATCCTCTTTAAGAATGTTGTACTAGGTACAGTACGTAGTATGTCGGTTGATAGAGGCCATCGTCGTCGTAAAGGGTGTTAGATTGGAGGTCCAAGTCGAGCTTATAATCCACTCCCCTTGTAATCGGATGCTGCCTACCCCCACCACTCCAAGCCCTTCATCTGTGCTCGGGTCCTGATAAACTACTTGCAGTCAAATGATGAGTCATGAGACTCTCTCTCTGTTGTTGTTGTTGTTGTTGTTCTTGTCCATTAATGAAACTCTACAACCATTGAAATTCAATCACAGTCTAATAATGAATAGATTGGCTTTATTATTATTAAAGTAGAAACTATTTATTTTAAAAAAATATAAAACACCACTCTTTTAACAATGACTTTAATCAGCTCATGTACAGTAGTTGTCAATCAATATTTAATTAAAGCTAGCTGCACCGCCCACCTTTAGTGGCCTTCGCACCTGGGAAATTCGTGTCCGGTAATCTTCGCCTTTTTTGAAGATACATCAAAGAGATAGTGAAATTTTATTAATCCCGCGAAAAATGGGTAACGAAATTGCTAACCTCTCCCGTTCTTCGAAACTGCTTTGATTAAGAAGAACCGAAGAGTTTGCCTACTTTTTATACAATAGTGATTTAAAATACATCTGTATATATTTTTTGGTCTTTCGTTCTCATTAGTAAAAGTATATAACATCTCGTTTTTCATAAATTTTTTTTTTTTTTTTTTAATCTGCCTAGAGCTATTATCATCTAGAACACGTTCTCTCGAATGTCAATCGAATGCTTTATTATTATTCCAATCTTATAATGAGGAAGTCGTTTTCTAAAAGATCGTCTTCCATTTACAGAGGGCAAAAAAAATATCGAATACACCTTACAAATCGAAATAAATTAAAAGGGAGAAATAAATTTTAATAATGATCCTTGGATTTTTTTTCCCCTTTTTCATCTTGATTTTTTTTTTATGAAAGATCTGCCTTGAACATATGACTCATTAAACAAACATGTGCGTTTTAGACGCTGTTATTACATTCTCTTACCTATATGTATATATAGAGAAAGTTTTGAATTCATGTCAAAAATTCGATGTCGAGTTTTTGATGGATATACACGTTTTGAGATTCTTTGAGTCCAAAAAAGTGGTTTTCGCGACATGGTCTGTCTGTGTGTGTATGTGTCTGTCGTGTGTCTGTGAACAAAATAACTCAGGAACTAAATGAGCTACGAGGTTAAAATTTTATATTTAAATTAGGCACTCCCCTCCAAGGGGTGAAAATAAACTTTTAAACAAAATCGGCTAAAAAGTAGCCTACTAGTACTTTACTGATGCACTTTTTTATTTTTTTCGATTTTCTCAAAATTCGATCAAAAAATTTTGATTAAAATTCAAAAATCAATTATTTTTTATATATGCTCTTTAAAATGTATATACTCATTTTGTCCTGAAAATTGTTTGAAGACCACTTTACTCTTGTACTTCTTAGGAAAGATAGGAGAAATGGTTGCAATGGTAACAAAATAAATATATTTTCCCATGTTTATAAATTTTACATCTTGAAATTCGAATGTACCGTACTGTCGGAAACTAAATATATGTCGACACAAAAAAAGCTGCTGTGACAAGCACAGAACACAAATTTCTATTGCCGAAGGTCAAGAGAAAGTTGTGTGCTGTGTGACAATCACACCAGATTTTTTTTTAAGTTTTAATACAATGCACAACTTTCTCTTACCGAAGGCTAAGAAGGGATCCAGTCACACCAGATTTTTTAGAATGTTAATTCAATTATATGAACAATCGGCTGTCTCTACTATCACTTTTTAATCAAATGATTCATGAATATTTAAAGCAAGTTTCCTCTTCCTTAATTCTAACATCAATTCGTCTGTCATATTTAGACACCGGTAATCGTTAAGAGGGGAAGAAGGGCTTCCCTTCTGCTACGAGGTCACTAGAGCTCTCTGATGATTCACCCCCCAGAGAATTGAATCAGCAGCCCTTTTTTCTCTGAGTCACAACGATATATATAAAATAATTCTCTCAAGTTTTTGTTGTTGTGTTGTGGTGACAAATTATATAACTTTCATTTTGCTTTGACTTTTTTTGAGTTAACTTAAAGAGGGATAATTTCCAAGAAATTACAATTCAATATTTTCGCATAACACATTTCCCCTGTAATATACTTCCCCATGTTTGATTTACTTTTTACGGCATAAATAAATAAATTATTTCAAAGAAAAATAGTCTATTAGAGGAGATTTTTTTTTCTTTCAATTAAAGTTAGGTATTTTTTTTTATCGATAGAATAGGTCAAAGGAGTTTGCTAGAGACACAAAGAACGTCACCCATAAATTTAATCTGCTCGACCTCTCCAATTACTGCCTGCTACAGCCAAGGGGCCGTTGTTTGTTGAAGAAAATCAACTTCGAATAAAAAAAAAAAAAAACGGACCAAATTAAAAAAAAAAAAAGACTATTGCGAAATCATCGCAACAACAACACAATCAGTTGATTCTGAGAATAAAAGTAAAAGTCACAAGTTGCTTTACCCACTTGGTATTTATTTAAAAAAAAAGGTTTCATTTAGGAAAGAATAAATAGCGTTTTTGGTGGAAATAAATAAGATCTAAATCTATTATTTTTCTCAATTTGGGCTCGTGTCGTGAAAAAAATTTCTTTCGAGTTTAATAATAAATTTGAGATATTTTTAAGCTCTAAATTAGTGAAAATTATTTTTAAAAATACGTGCCAGCGTGGACGCGTGACGTAACAAGCAATAAGCGACAACAGTTGCTATATTTGCTAATTTTTTCAAAGCTTAAATTAGGATAAGGATGAAATAAATATTCCGCGTTTTTATTCAAATAGAAATCATTTAAAAACGTCACATCAAAAAATACGTAACAAAATAGAAAGGTATAACGGAAGGGAGTGAAATTAATGTATAAAAACGAGTAGCTGAGATCATAAAATAAACGACGCCTTTTTCCCTCCTTCTCATTTCGATTGGCTCGATTTATTCGCTATCTTATTGAAAATATTCCTTGGATAGTATTATCCTATTAAATTTAGCGTTCGACGCGCCCGCGCGCGCGCGCAGGGGGGAGGTTTTATAACGAAACTGCTTCTTCTTCGGTTAATGGCTTAGCTCTATTAATCCCGGGTAAGGTCCCTAGCCTCGTCGTTCGTCTTGTGATCGCTTATACGAGGCAATAAAATCCGTTTTGGATGACATCGTGAAGGGAGCAAAAAAAAAAAAGCGTTGGGGTTGTTAACGTCACGAGATGAGCTAACTCACCCTTCTATCCCTTAAAAGTCTTAAATTCCACGAAATGATCCATTTTTGCGGATTCGGCCCGATTTTTTGGATTGGTTTTTAAGGAGGGGATTCACGTGTCAGAGAGATAAAAAACTGCGATAATTCGTGCCACGTAAAAACAATCAAGAAAAATATGTCGGGAATATATAAGTAGCCTGCTTAAGATTGCTTTCTTAAGAAATTCTTGGGATTAATTTTTATTTGCTATTAAATAATTTGAGGGATTTATTTAATAGGCCTATATTAAATTTACAATATCCATGACAATCACAACCTCCCTGAAGATGGGGGGTGTATAGTCCCGAAAACGTCGTCAAAGGCGTACAATTATTTCTCGAACTTTTGGCCAAAACGAAAGGATTATTCGTCTATCTAATAAAATTTATAATTAATAAGTGTTGAAAAAAGAAAATGCAGCCAATGTAGTTTATTTATCGAGATCAGCCCAAGGCCAACGTTTTAGTCCTAGGTTTGGATCAGAGCTAAACCTAGTACCGAAACTTTAGCCATGGGCTGATCTCAATAGAGAAACTACATTTTCTTCTTGTTTCTTCTTCAACATCTACTCTGCAGCCATACATCCTCCTGTTACATCGAAATTAATAAGGAGAAGGTGAAGGAAGACATTTCTAACAGTAATCCACAAACAGCATAAATTGAGACTGAATCTTTGATGCAGAAAAAGACCATAAATATAATAAAATAAAAATACCGTGTATTCAAGCGATACTCTAATAAACAACCCTAAAAGAGATAATGATTTAAATTTTTATTGGAAAACAGATGATCTCCTAACATTTTAAAAAGAAAGCCGGCAATAGACAACCCTTCACTGCCATTTATTCACTAGATTTTAAGATATGTATACTGCGCCTGCAGTGCTTTTGCATGCTGTCCAGACTTTTGTTTGGCTGAATTAATAGAAGAGAGGATGAAGCGTTTAAAGTACATATGTAATGTATAATAACATTCTGCATTTCCTTCTAGCTTTTCTCTCTTTAACATCTCTACAGCCTTCAATATCTCTACAGCCATACATCCTCCTGTTACATCGAAATTAATAAGGAGGATGTGAACGATAACATTTTTAAAAGTAATCCACAAACAGCATAAATTGAGACGGAATCTTTGATGCAGAATAAGAACATAAATAAAAAAAACTACCATGTATTCAAGCAATTCCCTCAACTTGCGTCCAATAAACAACTCCAAACGAGATTATGATTTAAATTTTTATTGGAAAACAGACACATGATCTCTGAAATAAACCGAGGAGATTTAACAGAAAACGTAGATATTTTATTTATACAACGAAAAAATAAATAATAAACACAAACATCAAAATACAGTGTAATAGTCTACACCAATTACTATACATCAATCTCTAACATCAACTTTGCCGTTAAAAAGAAATCCGACAATGCACTGACTAGGAAGGAATCTATTCTCTAGATTTTAGGCCAGCTAGTACACTCCGCCTGCGGTGCTTTTGCATGCAGTGTCATGCTTTTGTTTGACTGAATTACCAGAAGAAGGGATGAAGCGTTTAAAGTGCATACGTAGAATAACAAAAGCAGTTCTTTTCCAAAAAAATATAAACATTTTTATATTGCGTTATCAACATCAAACAAAATGTATAATATTTTAATACTTGGCTAGTTTATATACTTAACAGGTTTATTATTATATGAGAGGAGTTTAATTTGATTTCTTTTGTATGGAGAGGGGACCTCCATCACATCCATCAATTAAATTATTAAAACAACATGTATCAAAAAGTTTTTTCCTCTTTCTCCTCTTTAAATGAATTATTCTCTCTCCCATTCAACCAAAGAGAATTAGCTACGTGGAGGGGTATTTTGTTTTATAGCATAGGCAATTAATTTATAATTTTTTTTAAGGGTCCTTTAAAGAGATTTCAAAAATAAGTGTTTCTAATTGATGCAACCAATATTCCCTCCCTCTCCCAAAAAAAAAGAAAATTCATAACAAGCGGAAGAGATAAGGAGTTGGTATCAATATTTTTTTTTTAATTATTATTTTTGGCCATTTAGACTTGTTTGGCAATAGACAATGACTTTTTATCTGCTAGCAAGCAAAGATGCCTTCATTAGCCCTACTGTATTTATTTATTCGGTAGAGTTCTAAGAGTTGATTTTAGGATTTTTTCTGATACCTAGGCAATCATGAATAATTTCTGTTAGAAAATAATTCAGATAAATTACATTTTTACTTTCTCTTACCTATGTATATATGTAATATATATATAGAGAGAAAGTATTGGATTCATGTCAAAAATTCGATGTCGAGATTTTGATGGATCTTCACGTTTTGAGGTCCCCTGAATCCAAAAAGTGGTTTTCGCGACATGGTCTGTCTGTGTGTGTGTGTGTGTGTGTGTGTGTGTGTGTGTGTGTGTGTGTGTGTGTGTGTGTGTGTGTGTGTGTGTGTGTGTGTGTGTGTGTGTGTGTGTGTGTGTGTGTGTGTGTGTGTGTGTGTGTGTGTGTGTGTGTGTGTGTGTGTGTGTGTGTGTGTGTGTGTGTGTGTGTGTGTGTGTGTGTGTGTGTGTGGTGTGTGTGTGTGTGTGTGTGTGTGTGTGTGTGTGTGTGTGTGTGTGTGTGTGTGTGTGTGTGTGTGTGTGTGTGTGTGTGTGTGTGTGTGTGTGTGTGTGTGTGTGTGTGTGTGTGTGTGTGTGTGTGTGTGTGTGTGTGTGTGTGTGTGTGTGTGTGTGTGTGTGTGTGTGTGTGTGTGTGTGTGTGGGTGTGTGTGTGTGTTCAATTTTAAGCATGAAGGAATTGAGCTACGAGGTTGAAATTTTATATTTAAGTTAAACACCCCCCGGGACCGGAAAATAAGCTTTTAATCAAAATCGGCCAAAGAGTACTAGTACTTTACTGATGTACTTTTTCAGTTTTTTTCGATTTTCTCAAAATTCGCTCCAACGATTTTGATTAAAATTCAAAAATCAATTATTTTTTAGATGCTCTTTCAAATGTATATTCTCGTTTTGCCCTCAAAATTGTTTGAAGCCCACTTTACTCTTGTACTCCATAGGGAAAGATAGGAGAAATGGTTGCCATGGTAACAAAATATAAATATTTTCCCACACTTATAAATTTTACATCTGAATTCAAATGTTCCGTACTGTCGGGAACTAAATACATGTCGACAAAAAATCTGGTGTGACAAGCACAGAACACAACTTTCGATTACCGAAGGTAAGAGAAAGTTGTGTGCTGTGCGCCAGTCACACCAGATTTTTCATCTTGAAATAAACATCACTGGACCCTCCTTATATCTATGCCATTAGGTTTTCTCTCTCCTTATGAAAAATCAAAGCCAATTACTTATGGCCTAGTAATTAAATCCCTTAAATGAAAAGTAATAAAAATTGTCCTGAGAGGTAGAGCAATGGCTTTTGATATCGAAGATCAAGGGTTCGAATCTCAGGCGACAAAATGTATTTCAATTGAATTGGATACCAAACTACTACTACTACTACTACTACTACTACTACTTTCTTCGCCTTAATCCATGGGTTTTTGCGACCAAGAAGAAAAAGAACAGGCCGGCCCGTCGCACGGTCTGACGCCTGTTGAAAATATAGAAGGGAAGAGACTGACATGCAAATAGCAGAAGTATTGTCAGCCCCAGCTAGGGTAGCTCGTGGTCGCCATCCACGTACCCACAAGATGTGGGCCCCTGAGCTGGAATTGGATATCAATCAATTGAAATAAATAGGGACGGGGTATACCCCTTTTCGGACTTGACAAGTCACAGATATTATTTTAACAAATAGTTACCGTACAACAATTTTTAGAACGAAGTTTTTTAACGCGGCTTACGCAGGGTGAATTGGGAGAAAATGTAACGCAACAAAAACGCGTTCCTAACAAAAATGCGTTCCGAGCCTCCGAGCGACGGCGGAGGAAAACGAGATTAGCCGAAGTTTTGGCGAGACCACGCCCACCTTCTCATTCTCGCGTGAGGATCTTCGTTTCTGCCGGGGGTTCTACGACCCCACACTTTTGATTTTTTTTTAATTAAGACCTACACTGTAAAAAATATGAATTTTCATTCATATCTCATAAACTTTGGTGGTTTAATTTTAATAGACCAGGATATGAGCTAAAATTAATATACAAGTATATGAATAAGTATCGCTTTAAAAAATATGAATCTCCCTTCTTTTTCATATACTTTTCGTAGTTTAATTTTAATACACCCAGGATGTGAAATAAAATTAATATAAAAGTTTATGAACAAATTACCAACTTTAAACTTATCTTTTTCTTTGTGTGCCCCAAATTTTGAAATCGTTAAAAGTGCACCGCGACAAGTTGAGAATCCCTGGTCTAAACGTTCTCAAATAACTCGACTACCTCAAGGAATTTTTATTAATATTATTTTATAATTATTTTAACGAAACTTGAAATTATTCTTTTAAAATTTATTTCACAAATCTAAATTTATTAAATTCTGGTTTGAAATTCGCGCTCTAAACTATTTAAATATTTATGAAGTATATTAAAATCATACTAATTAAATAATTTTTATAAAGTACTTCAACTAAATAGCTATAGAAATTAAAATTAAAATTAACAATTTCACCAAAATAATTAATTTTAAAATATACAAGAAGTTGGTTGGGTTGGCACCAGGTTGCCACCAAATTCTGTTTTTGAAGTAGCTGATTTAACGCATAGAATAGATAATTGAAAGTGATTATTATTTAAAATGAAATATAAATATTTAATCAATATATTGAAATAGGAACATTTTACTAACAAAATCGTAAGTATTGAATTTGAATTTTTTCATTGAAATTTTTTTTTCTCAATTTCAAATAAATTGTTGTTGTCATTTTTCAGGTGGGGTTGGTATATAGTCGGGGTATGTAAATATTTAACATGTGATTTTATTTTTTGAATAATTATTAATTAAATATATTGAGATTATTTGAAGTTTGTCGACTTTAATAAAAAATTGCTGTATCCGTCGCTGTAATAATACATCACTTCAGAAACCTGGAATGGATGTGAAAAGTGACATTTTATAAATTTTCAGATAGCCACATGAAAATAGCAAAACGTAAACAGTGGATAAAAACAGTAAAAAATTATGACTAAGTCAAAAATTAATTAAATATATTATATAATTAAAATGAATTTTGAGATTAAACTCGACGCATGTAAATAACTCATTTTGTTAACCAGGTTCTTAATATTTATGACATTTACTTCAAATAAAAACTTAACCTTAAAACTTTTTTCGATTTCAGAGAAAATCCAAATCAAAATTCGAGAATTTGTAGTAATATTCATTTATAAAAACGAAAAATCGGAACATCCGTCTTATATTCCCTCGATTGTTTCTGGAAGCGGAAAATATTTTTAAAAAATATACAATCCTTGTGAGGTATCCGGCTATTAAAATTCGTGAATTATAAAAGCTGCTAGTAAATAATAAGACTAATAAGTACTAATAAAAATCCTCTTTTTGGTCACAAAGACCTATTCACCCCAGAAGAAGTAGATGTAACATAACCTTCTGTAGGATACATATTGAACGGGTTAATCAACGAATTAAGAACTTTAAAATTTTATCTAAAGTTCCAAATTCATTATTTTCCTCAATTGATGAGAACTTGAATATAAAACGAATGATTTGGATTTAAATGTGACTTTGACGCTTATGACACTTTCAAAAGAATTTGTTTTTCAACTACGCAATGAACATGATTTGAGTTGAATATTTTTTCTCTTTTCATCATTGTGGCCGCGTATAATATTACTGACAACTAGTTGAAATCAGTATTTTATTATTTTTCATTTTTTTAAATATTTTATGTTGTTTGCAATGAATGTTTTACATTCCACAAAGTTTGTCAAAAGAACATAGACAGCGCTTACTTAGGCTATAGTGCTGCCTCTATGTTTCACGCACGATCCCTATAAACTCCAAACTGATGAAAATGTAACTCTTTTATTTCTTCTCAAAGAAGATGAAAATCGACATATTTTTTGTATTAAATAATTAAAATGATTTGTATTTGTGTTGAATTTACTTGGAAATGTATAAAAATTTATTTTTTTGATACAAATTTATTATTTTAATAGTTTAATTTGTTTTATTGTTTAGTAAAATTGTATATTTTTAATATAATATAATTTTTTTAACAAATAAAAATAAAATAAATAAAAAAAACTATTATTTCACCTAGACCACTCACTTTCCCTCAAACTATAAACTTGTAAGGACTTTAATTTTTGTTTATTAAAGCTTTTGTGGTTTGAAATATTATTATTAGGAGAATTTTTAATTATAGACCACATATTTGTATTAAATATTTATTAAAAATATATATATTTGTACAGTATTTATATATTTTTAATAAATATTTAATACAAATATGTGGTCTATAATTAAAAGTTCTCCTACTTTCATTTTTCACAAAAAAGTATATTATTTCTCATAAACCCGTAATTTAAATTTCATATACCAAAATGAATTTATTCATATACCCGAAAATGAATTTTTTCATATACCCGTAATTTAAATTTCATATACCAAAAATGAATTTATTCATATACCCGAAAATGAATTTTTTCACATACCCGAATATGAAAGTTCATTTTTGGTATATGACCTTTCTCATATACCCAAAATGAATATTCATAAACAGTTTGTGTAACAGACTTCCTACACATGTGTATGAATATGGCTCGAAAATTTTTAACAGTGTATATGAGCCAAATATGTATGGAATTTATATTAATTATCATAAACAATTGCGACACATGAATAAGGGAAGACGAGGTTCCAACGCGGGCGGGCCCAAGCCAGTTGGATGCGAGCGGCGCAGCTAGTTATAATAATATGCTTCCAAATTATTATACCGGAGAGATATTTGCCTATGCAACTGTATATTCCCTCTCACTATTATTTGTCGAATAATTAATTTATTAATTTATATAATATAAATTATAATAACCCTTGTCTCCTCTCTCTCTCTCTCATTTCTATATCTTCATAAAATATTTATCGGGCATTATTAACCCATGATGACAAAACTAAATTAAGTTGAATCAATATGTAGATTAGTTTAATTAGCGTAAATCAATATCCCCTCTCATTTCCCCTTTAAGTTTAATAATTTCTACTTTATCACAATTTATTTGCATATGTTATTAAAGGCTTTTGGTCTTAATCAATTTATTATTATTATTAAGAGATTATGACATCATCATTAATGGCGGCGATGTATAATCTAGTTTTCCTATCAAAGTTCGGGGGTTTTTTAAATAAAAAATTGTAATATGAGGATGTGGTGGTTGGACAGCCAAAATAAAAGTCTATATTTTGACGACGCTTCGAGTGCCGATCGCACTCATCATCAGGACCTCCAAACGGTAAAGAGAATTTTCAAAAAAATATATATATTGACAAAGACTACACTTCCATGTCAAAGACATTTTAACATCCATTTTGTTCTGATGATGAGTGCGATTGGCACTCGAAGCGTCGTCAAAATATAGACTTTTATTAACAGGAACAGGTGGATGTAGGTAGCAAGCACGAAAAAAAAAACTTTTTAAATATCGTCGACGTTTCGGGAACGCATCGCTCCCATCTTCAGGACGATAAATTGTTAATGTTGCTTAGATTGATACATTTCTGCACATTTTTTAGATTTTTATTTTTATTTTTTATCTTGGCTGCCCATACACCACAACCTCATATATAATAATAATTCACCCATGAAGAAACAATTAACAAGTAAATTGTAGGTTTTTCATAAGAAAAGAAAAAAGGTCGAGAAAAAAACGACCCATCATCCGATATAGATACTGTATATATAAATTTGCTAGCATCTAAATATAATTGCGGCGTGTCTGTCCGTCTGTCTGTCTTCCACGCTCTGTTTAGACTTCTTCCGTAATGAAATTTTGCACTATTATAGAAGACATTATGTAGAGTCCAGGGAAAGTAATCGAGTTCTCAGAGTGTAATTTTTAATAATTTTATTTTCATTAATAAAATGTCCATTCATTAAAACGTGAAATGGACCCATTTTTCTAAAAAATCAACAAATCTTTTATAGTGACATCACAATAATTAAAAGAAAAACCTTTGACCCTCTCGCTAAACTCTTGATGATGTTTATTTAAGTTCAATAGAAGAAAAAAAAATAGGAGTGGGAGAAAATGATTAAAGTCGGCAAATCAAAGTGAGGAAAGAGTAATCAGTGAAGGGAGAGAGAGAGAGGGAGAGAAAGGTCTAATTACAATGCACGTTCAGGAAGCAAAGTTTGGGGAAAACACCCTCTTCTCTCTCTCTCTGGCTCTGTAATAGAAGAGAAGACGACCACAGCGACCACTAACAAAGGTTAAGAGAAAAAAAATCATCAATCACAGGTAACTAGTTAACTCGGGCTTAATTATAATATACAATTATACAAAGAAATTCTCTAATAAAGTTTAATGTTCTTGTAAATTTGAAAATAAATAGATGAAAATATTCTTCGAATTAGAAAATACTTTTTAAATTGTAGAACTTATGAATGTAACGTTATATATTATTTTCCCTTGTTAGCATTGATATCGAGTCAAAAAATCGGGATTTTGATAGAAATACACGTTTTGTGAGCCACTGATTTCAGATAAATGTCTCTATCATGCAAGATGGAGCTTTGAAATAAAGAGTAGACTATTTGTACTTTACTATTATTGTGCTTTTTTAGTTTATTTTGTATTTTTTTAAAATCCGCTCTACGAATTTTAATTAAAATTCATTCATTTTTTATATTCTAAAATTGTTTGAAATTGTTTGTACTCCATTGAAAAATAGGAAAGATGGTTCCAAGTTAACAAAACATTAATGCGGAAACTAATTCATCTATATGTCGATACAGAAATATCTGAGATAATAAATTTCATTATTATAATTAATTGCCTTGGATTTTTCATAAATCAAAATTTTAATCAAAATCGTTGGAGCGAATTTTGAGAAAATTTTAAAAAATGAAAAAGTACATCAGTAAAGTACTAGTACTTTTTGACCGATTTTGGTTAAAAGCTTATTTTCACGCCCCAGGGGGGTGCCTAACTTAAATATAAAATTTTAACTTCCTAGCTCAATTCCTACATGCTTTACAGACAGATCATGTCGCAAAAACCACTTTTTTGGGTTCAGGGGACCTGACTGACATCCATCCAAATCTCGACATCGAATTTTTGAAATGAATCCAATACTTTCTCTCCACATATTAAGAGAAAGTAAAAAGAAGAAAATGGTTATGTTTACGTAAGTACGCTTGCTTAAGCAATGAAGGAAGTAAACGATTTGCTTTATTGGTGACAAAAAGGAGTAGAGAGGAGTTTAAACCAACCAAAAATTTACTTAAGTAAATCTTTAACGGCCCCTTTATAAAATTAAATATAGGGTAAGAGAAAGTAAAAATGACAATCATCATAAATAGCCTAAACTTATTCCAATCCCTTTTCAACCCCCTTATAATAGTTCTAGTTTTACGTGTGATATTATTGGCGAGAATAAAATAATCTCTTCTTATTTAATTTTTTTTTTTTTTTTTGTAGAAGAAAGTTATAATTGAACAAGCCAAAGGACATTAACTTGTTAATAGTCTTTCCTTGAGAGGGATTTTAACTTTGAATGGGTTTCAGTGTAAGTTAAACTTAACCCCTTTAAATGTATATAGCTATCTTTTTTTTTCTCTCTCATGTACATAAAATTTATAATTGGCTTAAAGTGTATTTTTATTACTTTTAAAAATTTGTTAATTTCTTTTTTCTATACATATTAAATATCTTTTATTTATTTTTTGCTTCTTTATGACTGCGAAGTTTGGGCTAAAATAACGTATATTATTTTGTCATCTTATTGGTTTAAAAAAAATGAGAAAATTTTCTTAATATCCACTCTTAGAAAAAAATGTGATAATAATCCCAGCTCCTCCACCATTCAAATATTTAAAGTTCTAATCTAATCATCACATTTACTATAATACGTTTTAAATTAATAACATTTTAATAAAATTGATAATGTCGTTTCTTCTTTAAAATCTCGGAATTTTAATTAAAATATCAAAATATGTAGTAATAAGTACTCCAACAGAATTTTCTTTGATATCTTGATTTTCTATCTCTTTGCAGAAAATTAATTTCTTTTTTTTTTTTAGAATGTTGACAAAGAATTCCACTCAAAATGTTTGGCTGGGTCAATGGTAGAGGAGCTCGGATCATAATCACAGATGGCCGGCTGGCCTCGCTCTTCAAAAAAAAAAAAAAAAAAAGATTTAATCAAAGAAGTAGATAGGGAATTTTCAAAAAACAAGAAAAGTAAAAGTTCAAAGTTTGTTTCTTGTGTGATGCACACACATGGCAGGGTTACCAACTTAAGACATCATCCTATATACGTATATAGAAAAGATAAGAAGAAGAGGGGAAGGGCATATTCACACATTCACACAGAAACAGATCAAGTGAAAAAAAAAAATTCTTTCAAAGTTTAAAAAATCTTATCTCAGTTTGGAGAAAGTGAGTGAGAGATCAGCCAACCGATTGAAAAACTTAACATATGACGTTTTCTCACCTTGCGACACTTTCTTAAAAAAAATATATATACATTCTATTCATATGGCTAAAAAATGAATTATATTCAACTAGCTGTGTAGCCCGATTTTAGCCCTTTAAAAATAAATTTGTATTAATTGGATATATATGCACCAAGCCAGGATTTTTTCGGAATGAGCTAAAAAAAATTTGGAAAATGGAGGGCGGGGAGGGTTTATTATAATTTTGTTCAATGGCATTAATATAAACAACTTTGGGGAACCGTCTTACTAATGGGCAGAGTTCAAATTATACACATATAACATGTAAAAAAAAAATTTGTAATTTTGAAAACGTAACCCTTTCGAAGGATGAGAGGGGGGACTGAACCTGATATGCACTTTGAAAGATAAGATATATTGTGTATTTAAAAATTAACAATTTATTGTCTTAATATTGTATTTATATATTAATTTTATAAATCTTATATTTTGTAACCATTTTTAGCCCAAAAGCTGTGGACTAAACGGGCTAAATAATAATTTTCCAGGTATTTGAAAAAAAATTTGTTTCAGTTGGGAATCGAGCCACGCATTATTAAATTTGTACTTGTTCATGATATAGACTCATGTCTCGTGAATGGCGAACTCGAGTTACCCAAGCTAAGGTTTGTTTATTCCTATCAGTCGCATCTCTTTAGAATTAACCCAGGAATAAGGCGAAAACAGAAGTAATTAAACCAATGCAAACCCCGTATTGCGGGACTAAGAAGATAATTAAGCCGGATTTAATTTATTATTTATAAAATCTCTTAAATTAAATATTAAAAAATAACGACAAATGTCAATCAACAATTTTAAATCTAAAATTACAATAAGTGATCTATAACCATTATAGAAGTTAACTATTACTTAGTAAAGTTTAGTTTAATTTTGGTCTGAATTTAATCAAAAAGTGAAGAAGACAGAGGAGAGAGAGAGAGAGACACAAAGTAAACGTAGGTAAGCCCTAAGTTGTTCGTTCGTTCTAGTCTAGATTGTATTTTCTGCAAAGTAGAAAGTACTAGATGGGTGAGTGAGGAGATCCAAATGAATGAATCAATTAATGAAAGTGAAGAGCTGTTCCGTTTGTTCAGCTCTTGAGAGAAATGTCTAGAAAGAGCGTCCCCAAGGGGGAGTGTGAGTGCGTATAGATCAGGGATTTTATTTACATTTTACCAACACAAGAGGTCTGGGCAATTTCTTTGATAGACTTAGTAAAAAAAAAAAAAAAAAAAAAACTCTTCTTTTTAACCTTAAAAGTGGTTTTAATTATTTTAAAAATTAAGTAACAATCATTTTGAGAAAAAAAAAAAATGGGTAAAGAAAAAGATTATGCCCATTGGGGGGAAACTAATCTAACTTCTGGATTTTCAGGAATTTTATGAGCCTCCCCATTTGAAAATTTGGGGATCCGAGTATTTTTAAGTCCTCTATAAGAGTGCAAAATTTCAATTCGAAATTCCAACTGGAAGTAAGTCAAACATAGCGTGAAAGACTGACGCATACTCGGCAATTATATAAACAGATACTACGCCAGGACCGGATCTAAGGGGGGGGGGGGGGCAGTGGGGGCATGTGTGCCGGGCGGCAGAAATCAGGGGGCGGCAATTAAAGAAAGATTTACTAAAAAAAAAAAAAAAAAAAAGTAAAAATGATATGAATTTTGTATAGAAAATTTTGAGGGGGGCGGCAAATTAAATTTTGCCTCCCCCTAAAAAAATCTCTTAGTTTCGGCCCTGTACCTCGCTATAAAAAAAAATTAATTTTCAATCGTTTTTCATATACTTCGTGCTTGAATTTTAATATACTTAGTTTGTGAAATCAAATTCATATATTAGTTTATTAAGTAAAAAAAAATGAATCAAATTTAAGTAGCTTAAAAAGTGTGATATTCTTTTAACAACTTAAGTAGCCTAAATGGCATAGGCGTCATACGTATGATGGGAAGAAACCAAGAGCTTGAGTTCAAACCTCTCGAGAGGCGGTTTTTTTATCTAGTGTATTAAATTTTTCATAAACCGTTTTATGAACATTTGGGTGACTGGGCACAGCACACAACTTCTCTTACCTTCGGTAATCGAAAGTTGTGTACTGTGCTTGTCACACCAGATTTTTGTGTCGACATGTATTTAGTTCCCGGCAGTAGGGATATTTGAATTCAGATGTAAAATTTATAAGTATGGGAAAATATTTATATTTTGTTACCATGGCAACCATTTCTCCTATCTTTCCTATGAAGCACAAGAGTAAAGTGTGCTTCAAACAATTTTGAGGGCAAAACGAGAATATACATTTGAAAGAGCATCTAAAAATAATTGATTTTTTGAATTTTAATCAAAATCGTTAGAGCGAATTTTGAGAAAATCGAAAAAACTGAAAAAGTACATCAGTAAAGTACTAGTACTCTTTGCTGATTTTGATTAAAAGCTTATTTTTCCGGTCCCGGGGGTGTTTAACTTAAATATAAAATTTCATCCTCATAGCTCAATTCCTTCATGCTTAAAAGTGAACACACCCCCACCCACCCACCCACCCCACAGACAGACCATGTCGCGAAAACCACTTTTTGGATTCAGGGGACCTCAAAACGTGAAGATCCATCAAAATCTCGACATCGAATTTTTGACATGAATCCAATACTTTCTCTATATATATATATTACATATATACATAGGTAAGAGAAATTAAAATGGTTTATGAATGTTAATTTTTTAGTAGGCCCCTATATGAACTTTTTCATATATCCGAATGTAAAATTCATAAACGGTTTGTGTAACAGACTTCATATACAGTTTATGACTATCCCCTGAAAATTTTTAACTCTGCCTTCAAAGACCTAAGCATCTGTCTAACCTCTTTACAATATAGAGATTGTCGTTACCAAATGTTTTAATTTGTCTGCAATTATTCTTTAAAATATTACCAGACTACATGCCGGTAGCAGAAGAGAGGCGGGCTTAAATACATTATTCTTAAAAGAGGGTCAAAAACAAAGACTCCCTAACTACACGCTGTTCCTATCATAGCGTCTAAATTATACAACTTTTAAGGGTAATATAAATTCATTGTGGATCGTTTCACAAAGGAGGACGAGTGTTAGAAAATATAGCATAAAATGACCGACCCTTTTGTCTTTGAGAGAGAGAAAGAGAAATTATTTAAATTCAAACAAAAGGGAATATAGTGAGAGGTTGGTCATTCAGTCAATCCACTAAACTCTCCTCGCTAATACTAAAACCATTTTCTAGAACACCTTAATTATTATTATTTGAACCCCTTTGAGAGTCAATAAGTTTAGAGTAGTTCTCTTCAAAGCAAATATTTATTTTTGGAGGAATAAAGTGCTTACTTACTTTATAATTTAGAAAATTGATAAATTTTGTTTTTGAGAAGGAAACTTTTAAAGTGGATGAGTAAATATTAACTGCTTTGACCAAAATTCTATGGAAAGTCTCATTCAAAAGGAGAGAACTCAAAACGATATTAATTATGATGTCTTTCGGTTAGTAAATTATATTCGTATATCGCGGACCATATGTCATAAAATGGGGAAATAGAGAGGAAAATAGAGGAAAAAGGTTTCAAAAAAATTATCTAATTTGAGAGTTCAGATTCACGGTTATTGTTATCAAATAAAGATTCTTCTGATCAGAATGTACTGCACCATAGATGCAGCGGCGTAACTAGCCTTTGAGGGCGAGGGAGGGGGGGGCGAAGCTCAACTGGGGCGCTGTTTTTTTTTTTTTATTCGAATCTCGTTCGAGCTTTTTTTTGTAATTTTCTCCGGATTTAATTTAAAATTAATTATAATGAAATTTAAAAAAACAGGCGGAGATTTTGGGAAAAAGCTGGAGATTTCGGGGAAAACAAAGCGGAAGATTTAGGTAAAAAGCCGGAGTAAAGCCGAAATGCGCTAGGGCGCCTATGTCGGTATCGAGGGGCGCCAAAGGCTTGATCCGCTTGGGGCGGAGGGGGGAGGGGGGGAGCGCCCCTCTTCGCCCCCACCTAGATACGCTACTGCATAGATGTAAAATGCTTTGTGATTGTATCTGAAGAAGGCAACAGAATGAGTGTGCGAATTGTTCTATCTTACAAATAACTAACTCTTAGTTAAAAAAAAATAATGAAATTTATGATTTCACCAAGTTTTTGGGGGAGGGGTGTGGGGAGTTATTTCATAGTCAAGTATTGCTTTTTTCAATGAAAAAAATACACGGTATATTTCCATCTTGCTAATCTTAATCTTCAAAAAATAGTGAAGAAAAAAAAAGGAAAGAACACAAAAAGATATTAATTATGATGTTGTCGCAGTGGCGTAGCTAGGATGGCTGTGACCCCCGGGGCTGAAGTAAAGATGCCCTCCTATACTTAAAAAAAATCCGTAGAAATTAATGTGAATGTCTAAAAAAAACGGCACGGTAATAATAGCAGAATTAAAAAAAAAAATCAAATTATTAAATTTGTTTGAATCTCTAAAATAAGTCAGTTGATGAAACTTGAATCCCAAAAAGTGTCATCTCCATAATGGTGACACCGGGGCGGCCCCTCTCCCCTAGCTACGTCACTGTTGAGATGTCTTTCGGTTAGTAAATTATATGCGTATATCGCGAGCCATATCAGGTAATATTTTTTATTCGACAACAAATAAACACAAAATATTGTTGTAAAAAATTACATGTCAAAAATCTCAAAAAAAAAAAATGTTAATTGTTCTTAATAATAATAATGATTAATTAATTGAGCTCTTTTAAGATTTTCGTTTATAAAAAGTTCTCAAAGTTCCACATTTTGTCAATATAAATTTCTGTATGTAATTAATGAAAAAAAAAGACAACAAATCTTTAAAAATCTTCATATAATATAAAATTGACATAGAGCACAGCAAGAAGAAAGTTTCCTTTGCTCACTAAGAAATTCTACGCCTTGTCTTCCTCTCTATTTGTCCCTTTCCTTAAATAAGGGAAGATTGGAAGGGAAATGACATTGGAGGCGTCGTCTTTGATTAGCTTGTGCTCTTGACTAGTAACAATCTCTTTAGCAACAACAAAAACAACAACAACAACCCCAAAGGCGTTCATCCCTCTTACCTTAACTGACCCTCAGTGAGAATTCAAGTCCAAACACCTTCACGCTCCATTAACTTACACACAAGGGACGTTTGC
>JAKCPI010010687.1:0-87720 GCA_023213315.1 Euborellia annulipes
AACGTAGTAATAATCTGAATCTCTTAAATGTTTTGGAAAATTAATTATAATCAAATTTTTTTTTTTTTTTTTTTTTATTAAAAAAAACATTCACACTTTTTTCTCATTCACACTCACACTCACACACTCATTCACACAGTCTTTTCGGCAACTCAGGCCATATAAGGACTTTGGAACGATATCCGTTATTAGATAAATATACATATATGGGGTCCAGGGCATTTTTATTTAAGCCATTTGGTATCCAATTGGCTTAAATAAAATCATCGGACTGCCTGGGGTCCGAACCCGCGACGTTTGGTATATGGAGGTTAGCACTGCCTCACCTTCTACGCCATGCCCCGAGGGCTTAATCAAATTTCTTCAATATGGGAACACAAAATCAACAAATTGGCTAGAAATTAGAGAGCGTCCTTTATGCTGTGTGAACCAGCTTCCTACCTGACTATGGGCTGGGGGTGGGGGCTACGCAGCAGTTGAAAAACGAAGAGAGGTGACTGACCCTTTAAACAGTCATAAACAGACCCTTTTGTGCTGTTCCCAATCGGTACCCTCGCCTCGCTTGAATATAAGATCCTTCCTTAACATCTTAACACTTGCATTGCAACAAGAAATATCCCAAATTGGGAATAAACTTGCTCGCCGAAGGCGAGCAAGGGGTCCAGGGGCGCAGCCCCCTGGCTAAGCGGAAAGCCCGCCGAAGGCGGGCTTTGCGACTAGTAAAAATATAATTCTAAGATAAGTAAATATAAATGAAAAAATAAAATCATTAAGAGGATCGCGATAAAAAAAAATTGTATAGTCCGCTATCTAATTTGGCTACATTGCTTATTAAGATTAAAGAAATTAAAAGTTTTAAACAAATATATATATTAAAAAGTGATGGCTGTGATGATAACATTGAGAGGAAAGGCAGAGGCAGGCAAAAAGAAATTATTCTAAATCCTATAACAATTTTCCGGCCCTTGACCTGTGGCTCAAAGAGAAGACAATAGCTTTTCGCGCAGGGGTCCCGGGTTCGCCTCCCGCTCCAGGCGAGAAAAATTTATTTTATTTGATTCGACTACAAATCATTTTAAAATGGGCTCTAAATGGCTTTAGATGCCGAAAAAGTACTTAAAAAAAACAACAATTTTCCGAAAAATTGTTATAGCATTTAAACCCCCCTTCGGCAGGCTTCACCACCTTGCCCCCCTCCCCCCCATAGCTAGCTCGGGCCGCCTACGGCTGACCCTCGCCTTTTCCTAATTATGAAAAGAAAATTATAATTACTTTTCCAATTCAGTGCCTGCTTGAGAATATATTTATATTCAAAAAATACACAATATTTCTGTATAACATTTCCTAGAGATGAAATATTAATTATTTAGCCCGAATATGAATATTACTACTTTAATTTTTATAATAAAGATTTTATTTGTTCTATAGAAAATTTTTCTCATACTTTGAAAGATCTTTGTTCAGAAATGATAAAATTAGGGAACAATTTTTCTTCATATCTCGATCAAAGCGAGCTGAGTAGATCATCATAACAAAGAAATCATTCAAAGAATGAGAGAAATCATAACGTTAGGAATTACTAACTCAAAAAGTTATAGGAATTTCGTGACCCGAGTATTTTTTCTGGACGTCCATAACTTCATCTTTAAGCATATCAAATTTCGTTTCAAAACAACGGGAAGTTGGTCAAACAGAGCGTGACAGACGGATAGACGGACGGGCAGACGGACACTCCGCTATTATAGATATATAGAAGACTATCAAGATAAAACATGTTAAAATATTGTTTGTTTAAAACTAAAGAATTACATTTTTATGGTGATGTGTGTCAAATTAAAAATTTTTGTCAAAGCGTTTAAAAAATAATTATATTAAATGGTCTATAACAGGGGTTTTTAAACTGTGGGCCGCAGACCCCAGGGGTGCTCGAAGTGGTTCCTGGGGGTCTGCGAAACAATTATAGTTAAAAAATTATCTGTATTATATATTTTATATAAAATATACACTAGAGGTAGAATCAGAAATTAAAGAGAGTGCAGCTAAGCGTAATTTCATTTATTTCTCCTCAGAGCTGCATTTAGGTTCTGTTCAGAGCACTAGGGTGTCATTATCAATATTAATTTCCACATTTCACTTTTACAACAATTGTTGGTTTTATCCTTTTACATATATTATTTATATGTATATTTTTTATATAAGTAGTAGGTGAAATGTAATATGGTAAATTATATGTGACTGCTCACACCTAGTTTGGCCATTTGAAAATAGCCCTAACAGGACGGAAACGTCAGTTCTGAGGGGAAATAAATGAAATTACCCTTAGCTTCAGTCTCTTTGATTCCTTATTTTACCTACAACAATACAATCAGCTATAAAAAAAACTTTAAATAATATACACTGGAATTTCAAAAAATCAAAGCTATTTAATTGAATTTATAAAAGATAAAAAGTAATTGATATTTCATTTAAAATTCGTTTTTTACCCTTTTTATCTCAACACCTCAATACTAATAAAATAATTTTTATAAAATAATGAATTAATAAATTTCATTAATATTTTTTTTTTTTAATCTTACTATCAATATTTTTTAAATAACTATTTTACAATGGTGGATAAATAAATTCATAGTCATCTCGTGAACAGTCCATTGATATACAAAAATATTATTTTATTATATAGCATTGAAGTGTTTTGTACAGAAGTGCATAGCAGACTATTTTTACACCTAGTTTACTATTATTGAACCAAAAAGTCAAATATTCATAAATATTAAATCAAGAAATATATACTGATTCAAAAATCAAGCTTGAAAGATGACACATAAAATGTTGTTAAAAAAGTTCAATAGGGGGTCCATGAACTACACAAGTGTAAGAAACCCTGGTCTATATTATTTTAAACGTGTTTTTTATTTTCTTAAAAAAATAAGAGAGAGTAAAAAGTATATCTACAAATAGTTTAAATTTAAAAATGTAGAAGTTTCTTTAAGCCAATTTGTATGATAAAATTAAAGATTATTTCAAAAAAAGAATATAAAATATTTACATCATTTGCTGCTCGGGTTGGTGTATTTTTATTATTGCCATCCGTAGTTCTTTTTGGTGTAGATTTTGAATTAGCTAAAGCTGCAGCTTGAGATGCCTCGAAAGCCCAACGATCCTCAAGGCGAGGCTCATAATTAGGTAAAAGCATTTGGAGTTGTTCAAGTTCTTTAGTTGGGTCATATTGAATTCGTAATGGGGCATATTCAAATCGTCCAAATCTATGCCGTAAATTCTCTACATGTTGTTCAAGTTCCTAAAAAATAAAAAAAAATAAAAACTTAATAGAGTGGAAAATCGGCTCTCTCTTTATATAATAGATAAATACTATGCAAATGTGCAAAAGGAAATCTATTGTTTTAAGAATCATGAGTTTATACAACATTAGATAGAATAAGAATAAAAAAGTTTGAATTGCAATTTTAAAATATAAAAAGAATTTAACATAAAATCATTCTTTGGATAATATTCTTTGTTCAGAAATAATAAAATTAGGGAACAATGTTTCTTCATATGTCGATCAAAGCGAGCTGAGTAGATCATCATTACAAAGTTTTATTCAAAGAATGTTGTTATTTACGCTTGTATTCTCAATCAGAGTTGGAACTAAGATTTCCTTCCATTTAATGTGATTATCTCATTGAGAAGTCAAACAATAGGTTTGTTTAAACCTTACAAGTCAATTATATTTATAAAGAAATTGCATCTCTAATTCAAACAGGGGCCTTATATTAATGAAACATTTTTACTTTATTTGGGTAAAAAATGCCATCTACTAAAGAGTGGGTAAGATCGCTCCCAAGTGGGCCATTTGGGTTAGCAGGGGGGCAATAAATAAGTGGGGGGCGCATGAGTATTCATAGAGGAAAAATTATTAGAGTTTACTAAAATTTAAAAGAATAAAAATCAAAGAGAAAAATTTCCTATTTAGAGGACCAACCTCCAGAAAGGAGAGATGGGCCACAAAAGGTTGGGAACCACAGTACTAAAACAAGTAAACCTTTGTTCAAGGGCCCGGGGGTTGGGGACCACTGCCCTAGTGTATCAAAATATAATATTTTTTAGAATCTAAAACTGAGCATATCCTTTGAAATATCTCCTTTGTTCAGAAATGATAAAATTAGGGAACAATTTTTCTTCATATCTCGATCAAAGCGAGCTGAGTAGATCATCATTACAAAGAATTCATTCAAAGAGCTTGATTATGAATTTATTTGAGCCATTTGGATTCCAAATGGCTTAAATAAATATGCCTAGATCCCTAATATATATATACTAACAAATGTTGACTGGCGCACAGCACACAACTTTCTCTTACCTTCGGTAATCGAAAGTTGTGTTCTGTGCTTGTCACACCAGATTTTGTGTCGACATGTATTTAGTTCCCGACAGTACGGAACATTTAAATTCAGATGTAAAATTTATAAGTATGGGAAAATATTTATATTTTGTTACCATGGCAACCATTTCTCCTATCTTCCCTATGAAATACAAGAGTAAAAGTGGTCTTCAGAAGATTTCAATCACAAAATGAGAATATACATTTTTAAAGAGAATCTAAAAAATAATTGATTTTTGAATTTTAAAAAAAATCGTTGGAGCAAATTTTTGAGAAAATCGAAAAAAAACTGAAAAAGTACATCAGTAAAGTACTAGTACTCTTTGGCCGATTTTGATTAAAAGCTTATTTTTCCGTGTCCAGGGGGTGTTTAACTTAAATATAAAATTTCAACCTCGTAGCTCAATTCCTTCATGCTTAAAATTGAACACACACCCACACACCCACACCACACCCACCCACACACCCACAGACAGACCATGTCGCGAAAACCACTTTTTTGGATTCAGGGGACCTCAAAACGTGAAGATCCATCAAAATCTCGACATCGAATTTTTGACATGAATCAAATACTTTCTCTCTATATATATATTAACATATATACATAGGTAGAGAAAGTAAAAAGTCTTATATGGCCTGAGTTTCCAAAAAGACTGTGTATGGGTGTGTGAAAAAAGTGTGAGTGTTAAAAAAAAAAGCTTAATTATATGCCAGAACTGAGCAATATCTTTGGCAAGTAGTAGTAGTGCAAAAATAAGGATATTCTAATAATAATGTAAGGGTAGTTAACATGGGCGTACCCAGGATCAAATCTAGGGGGCATGGTCAAATCATGGTCGTCCAGGGGGGGCAGATCATGGTCGTCCAGATTGTGACATAGCTATTTTTATATAGAGGGGTAAAGCCTTCGAATTAAAGGCCTAAAAACCCTCGAGTCCTAACAAAAAGAATCATTCCCCGTCGCCATCCACCAATTTTGTTTCGTTTCATCACTTTATAAACATTTAATTTTTTTTTTTTGTTGCCTCTAGGGGGGGCAGCTGCCCCCCCCCTGCCCCTCGCTGGGTACGCCCATGGTAGTTAATGTTGGAGCTTACTAGGGTAAAACTGTGCATTTTCGGTATACATTCCTTAGTCCGTGCTATTTACTAGTCTACTATAGATTTCATTGGTAATAAACTGGGGAAGGAGGGGGGTTGATTGTTTATATTTTAGATTGTTTTCATTTAATAATTTTAATTGTATTTAAACATGACTTGAAAATAAAATACAGTACACAAAAAATATTTGACATTAGAAATATAAGTAAAAAAAAAAAAACAGTATAAATTTGGAAGTTATGCTTGTTATTATTTATAAATATCTCCTTAAATGTAACCATCTCGTTCATGGAAATTCGCATAAACCTGAGAGAAATACACCACAGTAAATAAAATGGAAATAATTTAATGAAATGTTCCTTGGGGGCCCGGTACCATTTGATCTACGGACCGGTATTGGTCCGCAGACAGAGGGTCGGGGACCATGTATCAAATTAATAAATTTTTGGGAATTTAAAAGTGAGCTCATTCTTTGATATATCTCCTTTGTTCAGAAATGATAAAATTAGGGAACAATTTTTCTTCACATCTCGATCAAAGCGAGCTGAGTAGATCATCATGACAAAGAATTCATTCAAAGAATGCAGTATAAGAGCTTAATTATAATTAATTATGCCAGGGTGGTGAATATCTTTGGCCAGCGAGGTGAATAAAGAACGAAAGTATTCTTTTGCACGACCCTGATATTCACTGGCGTTTATCAGGATTTGGTTAAGGAGTAGGATCCGAAATTTTTGGTGTTGGCAAGGGAGAAAAGACTGTGGAGCATTCAATCAAGGAGGGAGGGTAATAATGATTATTATATTTTAGTTCAGGAATCAAATCAACATTAATAAAGAACTTTTGTATTATTATTTTAATATTTTTTGTTGTTAATATTTTTTTCTGACCGAAAGGGAGAGCCCCCCCCCCCCCCCCCCCCCGGGACTGCCAGAGCTGATATTATAATAAAATATTAATTATTTGGCCCGGATATTTGATACGAATATTAATATAATAAAGATTTTATTTTTTTTATAGAAAAACTTTCTCATACTTTGAAAGATCTTTGTTCAGAAATGATAAAATTAGGGAACAATTTTTCTTCATATCTCGATCAAAGCGAGCTGAGTAGATCATCAAAGAATAACAAAGAAATCATTCAAAGAATGAGAGGTCTTTGACCTAGGGCTCAGAGCTAGAGCATTGGCTTCTGATACCAAAGGTCAAGGGTTCGCATCCCATTTTATGCGACAAAAATTTATTTCAATTGAATTGGCTACCAATCCAATTGAAATAAATAGAGTCACGGTCTAAATAGCCTTCGATGCCGAAAAAACCTTAAATGAAATTAATAAAAAAAATTAATAAGAGTACAATAATTAGATATTAAATTAGGAAAATTATTTCAAATTAATTGTTTAATCAGAATTGGCAAATTTCATTCTTTCAAGGCAAAGAATCAAATTTTTGAACAAGTCAGTCTTAAGAAATATATGACTAAACTATGGCCTCTTAGTATTTGAGCCTATATTAAATAGAATTAAAATACCAACTACACCAAGAAGAAGGAAAATCAAACTAATATTAGGTAATAAAAGAGGGGAGGGGGTAATTTTTTTATTTATAGTCAGCGGAATTTGAAAATAATCAATTGGTCGAGCCAATGCAAAAATAGGGAGTAAGTAACACGGAGGCATGGAAAAATACTGTTTTCACACTGGTCTTTTGTTAAGGGCCAGATTTCCAAAATATATATTGAACATGGCTAAGGGACAAGGGCGGATCCAGAGGTGTTTCTCGGGGGGGGGGGGGTAATCTGGTGTGACTGGTCGCACAACACACAATTTTTTCTTAATTTCAGTAATTTAAAGGCGCATTTTGTACTTGGGTTTGCCAGAATATAAATACAAATCAAATTTTTAAGTATTACTTTTTAAAATTTTACATTAAAAGTAAATTTTTTTCCGAAAAAAAGTATTTTTTTCAAGTCTCGGGGGGGGGGGGGGGTAATTACCCCCTTTACCCCTCCCCCCCTTGTATCCGCCCTTGCTAAGGGATAGATTTAAGACTTTGGCCTGGAGATTGTCAACAAAATATTTGCTTTAGTATTAAGGTTAGTTTAAAAATATCAAATATTTTTTTTACCTCTATACATGAATCAAGATTATTTTTTTTTCCTTTTCGAAACGATTGAGGCATTGTTTTGCTATAGAGAAAACATTCCTTAATTGGGACCCAAGCTCGATCATGTGCTCCAAAAAACCGGACATCCACAAGTTGATCCTTAGTTCTCATAGCTTTGGCAGGCCAGAAAGGGAATCCTTTGAGTTTTGCCCATACCAGCATGTGTGGTTTGCGCTGAAAGAAAAAGAAAAATGATATATAAAATAATAAAAAATTACATGTATATGAATATAGGCAAATGCTCTTTTCACCAGGGGCTGATTAAAGGGGGGCGATCGCCCCCCCCCCCCCCGAGAAGAAATTCAAAATGTAATAAAAACTAGTAATCTAAAGAAATTATTATTTCCGCTCTTTAATTTCAATTGAATTTGTTACCAATCAATTTAAATAAATAGGAAAGGGGTCTAAATGACCATAGATGCCGACAAAGTCCTTAAATAAAAAAAAAAAAACGTCCCCCCCTCCCCCCCACCCCGACAAACTTGCATTAATCCGCCCCTGCTTTTCACACATATCAAAAAAACACTATATCAGTTTATTCCCTAAGCAAAAACATTAACTTTTAACATCTGAAATCAGCGTTAATTCATTTTAACACCTCCTTGCCCCAAATTGCTATTCTATAAGCAAAAACTTTAACGACAAAGCGTTAACATTTAGTCAATAGTGTTAAAAATTAACGACATGTCCAGGAGGTGCCTTTAATAATTTAACGCCGTATTTAATGTATAAAAATGGCGTCTTTAACCGCACCCCACCAGACAGACGGGAAAAATTGGAAGGGGATCAAAAGGAAGAAAAAACTGACACGATTTGAAGAAAAATATATAAATATGTATAACAAAAAGGAGAGAAAGTAAAAAGTAAGGTTATGAATTAGACAGCTTTGAGATAAAAGCAACATGTTAACGTCGCTGTTAAAACTTGGTTTGGAGAATAGCATTTTTTAACTCTAGTGTGTCAGTCAGATAGGTCTCCTAAATTGAGAATAACAAATCAAGTTAGTAATGGGCATGCGCGAGAAATTATCGAGGGGATTAGGCCGGCCATTCACGATCGCTCCAAATGGATGTCACCCATTCACTACTCGATATTCATTTGTTTTCCCCACTCACGGTCAGTTTTTGGAGTGACATCGCTCCATTTTGGACGGATGGAGCGATCGTGAATGGCCGGCCTTAAAAACACGAACAAGCAGAAAACATAGCTATCTTCATATGGTGCTATAAAAAGTTAAATGTTAACGTCGCTGTTAATATTTTTTTTTAGAGAATAGCATTTTTTAACGCTTATGTGTTATTACTTTACTTTTTAACACCCAATTTAAAATCTAACGTCTGTTTTTAGAGAATAGACCTGTATAGTGGTAAAAATTTAAATTAATAATTTCTCATTCTTTGAAATATCTTCTGTGTTCAGAAACAATAAAATTAGGGAACAAGTTTTCTTCATATATCGATCAAAGCGAGCTGAGTAGATCATCATTACAAAGAATTCATTCAAAGAATGAGTACAAGAATGTGGCCTGGGTATTTTAATTCAAAATTAATCTTGAAATCCGGGATCAACATTATTTTTACTTTCTCTTATCCTATATATGAAATATATAGAGACAAAGTATTGGATTTTTTTGGTATAGAATATTATATAATCTTTATACTTACACAAATCTCAATAAACCAGGAATCCTTTCGCGTGTGTGCATTCAGATAACAATCAGGACAATTTTCTATTTCAGCCATTTCTTGCATGCATATTTTGACGAGTTGTTTGGCAACACTGGTTAATTTAGATTGGCCTGTAAAAGAAATAATAAATTATACTCTATATCAGAGGGGTTCTTAACCTATGGGTCATGGCTTATGCAAAGGTTCACATTAATAATATTAACTTATTAAGCTACTATTTTTTTGTTTATTGAAATCTATTATACATTTCCATGTATTTTATAATATTCAAAAAAAATTTATATAAATTATTTTTGATTAAAATTCATATCATCATGTGCTTTCTTTGTTACTCTTGAAATGAATCTGTATTCATGCCGTGAGTAACAATAAACAAAAAATTCATTATAGGCCTATATATAAAATTCTTATTTTATAAAAAAAATAAATTAGTATCAATGTGGGATGATATTTTTATTTATTGATTCATACGTTTATTCAGACCATTTACAAAATTAGTGATCAATAAAAAAGCATTTAACATTTTTTATTCTCCACAATTCTAATCTAGAGTCGGCGCGTTAGTCGCCAGTTTCGAAGAAAGCTCAAGGACAATTTGTTTTTGTGTATACCCACAGTTGGCATCAAATGATCAGTGTTGATAAAATAGTGAGTTCTCTTGGCATTAGTACGTACTGACAATACAAGTGATTAATAAATACATATAAACTTTGAAATAAAACAACAAATATCAAAATAAATTAGACCAAGATTATTATTATGCTTCATTTCGTCTTAATAAATGAAAATAAAAAAAAAAATTATAAAATTTAAGCGCCTATAACAATGACATCATTTAGGGACCGGCAAGGAAAGAATTTTAATTATCTACATTCTCCGAATAGCGTCCAAGGGTATCAAAGTATGCTTTTAAAACAAACATAGCATCTAAAAGAAGTTTGGATGGCACAAGATACTTTTCTCTCCCTCAAAAAAAGATATTGTACAAATAAATTAAATGACTCACTTGTGTTGAAGATTACGCAATTGTGTAAAATCCACCTGGTGTCAGCATAAAATGCTTCCGTTGAGCCATACATTCGCTTACGAATATTCTTTTCAAGAAGTCCTAGATCCATTGGATGTACCACATATTCGTAGTAACTGGGCACTTCCACTGGGTCAACGCCTTTCCAAAATGGTTGAGACTAAAATAAAATAAAATAGAGCAAAGAAATTAAAAATATCCAAACAATGAGTATCCTTAATTATTAATAACAAGTGTATCTTAATATATTTTGGACAAAATCTATCTTAAAAGATAATAGCTAGGTTATATATAATTTCCAAAAATAATAAATACACCTTAGTGTATTTTTTAAAGATAAAACAATTTCATTTTATTTTCATCTTCTATTATCTCTTAAGACGAACATATCCTTTATTCGATTTATTTTATATAAATATGGGCTGACCATATTGACAAAAACAGTACATTGTAATGTCAAAAACGGGACGGTATTATAAAATGAAGAGTTGAGAATTAGAAGGGGCCTATGGATAATTTTTTTGTACGCCATTTACGTCTTTATGCATAATATACATAAATGACTCACTTGTGTGTAACAATTATTCTGTAGTGACAGAACCGATACAAACAATTATTCTGTAGTGACAGAACCGATACAAAAATTAGACGTAGAGGGATGTATTTCGCGTTTTGCCTAACTTACGGGAAATAAATAATACGTGGTTCAGTTTTCTACAAAAATTATAGTTTGCTAAAAACGACAAAATTGACATTTTTATTAAAACGACGGTACGGCCGAGAAATAGGAAAAAAATGGGTATATATTAATGTTCAAAAAGTCAACAAGTGCATTACAAATTCCATTTTAATATGATAAAACAAAAGGGAAAATGCAATGGACTGAATGGACCAATTGTCAATGTATACTTTATTTTACTCATAAAATTAGACATATGTTAGGTTAACCCTTTTCTAAATACTTTTAAGTTTAATTAAGTCTTTTTTCGGGTAATTATCTATTTTTGAATTCTAAACGTAATATTTTCAGATTTGTTAATCATCTTCTTTAAATATCGTTCCCGTAGTTATAAATCAAGTTCAATACCCTCTCATTGTTAAAAGAAATGAAAGTTGAGTGAAAATAACATGAATTTGTCATGCGAAAAATTACACAATAAATTAAAAGGTAGTACAGAGTAGAAGACGTATTTAAAGATTTATTTTCAAATAATTTAAATCATTTTGATAAAAATAAATATGGAATTATGACATTATTTGTTTGAGGTCCCTTTAGAGCAGTTTTGGCAAATTGTTTTATGTTCCCCAAATTATTTGGCGGGACATTAATATAGAGTAAAGGGTTAAATGATTTAATAATAATAATAATGTGCTTTTTATAATTTTTTTTTTAATGAATTTAATTTTCATGTTTAACACAAATAAATGAGAATATTGATCTTTAATTTCAAAATATCATAATCTATGAATTTAATAAAATCATTAGGGTATGATAAAAAATTTGTTAGCATATCATTATGTGATTTTGCGACAAAACACGTGCAATTCTATCGATAGTTATGTTTTTTGAAATGTTGATATTATCTAAACAAGCTAGCGAGATGGCTTTTGTTTAATTCCCGAAGGGAAGGGCTGGCTGGCTGGCTTGGCTGGTTGTCGAACGACGAATCGTTGGGGAGTGCGCTGTTGCCGGGAATATATGGATGAAATCTGGCAACGGCGCACGCGAGAGCGAGAGCGAGAGAGAACGAGAGAAAGCCAAAGCGGAATGAAACAGAGAAAGAGAAGGAGAAAGCAGCTGAGCAGATGTGAGTGAAGCTGGCCTGCCCGGAAATGTCGGCCTTGAGCAAGAAGAAAAAGAATCCAAGGGGGCTGGAGCCCTAACAGAAGACAAAGTCACCATATCGCCATCTTCTTTTTCATTCATTCAAATCGACAATGCCAATTTTTTAAAACTATATAAGCTTAATGGTCTGAAAAACAATGAATGGGATTAACTCACCAACAATATAATATAATTATTCAATTAAGGTTTCGGATCACAGATCATTTAGTACGTTGAATGAAATAGCAAATAATTCACTTTAAATATGAATATATGTTTCATCAACAATAGCCAACACAGCTTGTGTAAAACTGATTGTTGTTAAGTTATCCACAATTTAATTAATTCATTTACCTATCTTCATTTCTATTATCTAACAATTGGGTCTATTCAAACCAAATTCAAATAATAATAGTTTTTTTTTTTTTAACACTCACACTTTTTTCTCATTCACACTCACATTCACCCACAGTCTTTTATATAAGACTTTTTACGATAACCGTTATTATTAATATATATTTATTGAAGTCCAGGCATTTCTATTTAAGCCATTTGGTATTCAAATGGCTAATAATAGTTATAATCAATTAATGAATATTGATTGATTGATCAATAATTATTACCAATTAATTTTTTTTTATAAATAAAGACGGGGTCTAAATATTCTAAGATGTCGAAAAATCACTAAAAAAAGTGAAAAAAAAATTAAGGATGAAACTTGCCCTCGGGATAATAAAATTAATCAACTTTTTTATCTGTTTTAATAGATTAATAAAAAAAAAAATAAAAAATATTTGTAGATCAGGATAAAAATAAGCGGGGGGGGGGGGGGCTGGATCCAGCTCCTCTATAAAAGGTTCAGGGAAAATAGGGTGAGATGGGATGAAAAAAAAAAAAAATGAAAAAAAAATAAAATATGGGAGAAGAGTTTGAGCAGCTAACCCTCTTCAAAAAGGGCTAGATAAAATTCAGATTAGAAAAAAGTAAAGAAGGCAAATGCACTATTGTATCAATACAATATTAATATAATCTAGTTTAAATGCAAATTTGCAATCTTAGAAGAAATAAGGACAGGGTCTCAGATGCCGACCTCTAGTTTATGTGCGCAAAATTTCAAATCAATTGAATAAATAGTTTTTGAGTTTTCGTTGACGAAAAAAAATTACCATAGACATACACACACTCAGGCACACACAAACATCATTCCAAAAACTACTTAAATGGATTCTGGGGACCTCAAAACGCTTTTGGCAGCTTCAGTTCAATTTCGATTTTTTTTTAAGATTACATAAACTTTACCTATTCAACCTACGGTTGGTGGGCAAAGTTAAAAATGGGATTATACCATGGGATGTACATATATAAATTTGAAAATTTATCATGTTTTGCGAGTTTAAACCGTGTATTCAAAGAAAATTATTTCAGGTAAGAACCAATAAACTATATATAAAATGTAGAGTTAAATATTGATTTTAGGTAAATTTGTTTTTTTGAAAAAACGCAAAAAAGAAGGGACTTGTAAATAGCCTTTTCAATTAAGCAATCAATGTATATTATATAAATCAAAGAATTATTTTAAGAAGAAAAAAGCAGCCTAAGGCGTGATTATTTAAAAAGATCTCAAGGAGATAAAACAGGGAAAGGGCAGGGGGGAGGGGGATGAATTTAGGAAAAGAGGACCTGTCCTAGGTTTGAAGCAGTTGATTCTATGGTGTGAATTTCAGAAAAATTTTAGTTTAATTAAAAACTTAGATCGAATAAGATTTAAAGTTAGATTCCATACGAAACCAGGTTCGAGTAATCTAGATTAGAATTGCTATCTAAAATTTTTATAAATTTGCAGTTCTACGATTTGAAATTATCAAGTGACATCTTGATTATAAAATATATTATTATAAAAAATAGTCAAAGAAAGTATTATTTGAGAAGATGAATTTTATAAATTAAGGGAAAGTAAAAAGCACATATTTTGGTTATCATTGGGAACATTTTGAAATTTTCTGCAACTATTTTTCTCTATAATTTCCATTAGAAACCTTATAAATAAAACAAAAAAATTTATTATTATCAATATTAATTAATTAAATCCATAAGGAATCTTATGTTTCTTTAAATAAAATTATAATTCTAATATTAATTTAATATTCCTAAATCTTACATTATCTTGTAATTTGTTTTTAAATTACTATTTTGTAAAATTAGGATTGTTAATATTAATATTGAGATATTAATTTTTTTTTGTGAATAGTGTACAAAAATATGGTAACAAACCTCTAGCTGAGGTTAAAATAATAGTTTTTCTATATAAAATAATTTAAAGGGAGACAAATGAATTAAATAATTGGTAATATTAATAAAAAATAGCCTCTCATATAGAAATTTTAGTTTTTAAATAGTGATTTATGGTTATGATTATCCCGTTGAGTTGACCAGAAAGGACCGCAGTTCCTTGAACTGGGGCTGCGCGGGAAGTCAATGTCTTTAAAACGGCTAGTATGCAATGCATTCCACCTCATGGACACCTGAGGAGGTCCTCTAGGCCGGCTTCGGAAACAACCATGTATTGATCCCCTTGGGGAAATTTCCTTATTCATTTTTAAATACGATTTTGGTATATGTTGTTCCCCTCTATTAAGTAGAAAATATGTTAAAAAGAGGTGAATGCAAATGTGTGGAGGCTTCAAGGTGATCTGGATAATAGGAAGAAGAAAAAAAAATGCGTAGGGGGAGTAAAAGAAAAAAAAATTGAGGAATAAACTATATCTAAAATGCGCTAGGAATGCTAGGAAGAGCCAACTTACCCCTTCATAATCCTTCATTCGCATTACGGTGTATTTTAGCAGATTGCAGAGTTGATCTAATGACAACAACCGCATCGCTCGCGACCTGTAACAAGTTCATACCAAGTTAGATTTCGATTTAAGGAATTGATTAAAAAAAAATAATAATCTCTAGAAATAAAACTAAATTGATATTGTTATTGATTATTTTTTGAAGTAATGAAAAATTTATCTAAATTATAGCCAATTCCAAATATAAATTTGTTAGAATAAAATTAACTTATAATTTATCAGTATTAATTCCATTCAGATGTACTAAAAACAGAATGTTTATAAATTATTATTCAATTCGTAAATAACTTATCATGACGGAATAAAATTTGAAATAAAATAATTCGAGATAACTTTTTGTTTTATATACCTTTATTTTCCTCTCTTTAATAAACTTGTACACTAAGGGGGCCTGAGGCCCATGACATTTAAAGATAAATAAATAAATAAAAAATATACTATTATGAAACTAAAAATAGAGCAAGAATCCAAAATTCTTACAAATATTTATAATAAGAAGACAGATTAGTAAGAATCAAAATTAATTTTTACCTAGGTAGAGTTTTGTTTGAAAAGAGATGGAATTTTTTCAAACAACGCTCAAATAGACTGTAAATAAGCCAGTCATATATATACTGTTTGAGATAACAAATTTGCGAGATAAGTTTGTGCTTGAATGGGCAAAAATTGCGCCCCTGGGGCCGAACCAGGACCTCCACGCTTTTGCCGCGGGCGATCTACCTTTATCCCCTACCTTTATCGACGGCCCAATTAATTTTTAATTTCCCCCATCATTAATTTCTCTAAGAACCCGATTAATTATATAGAACAAGTATGTTTTGTCCAAACTTGCAACCCACCGAACCGAAAAGTAGGGTAAATAAAGATGATTAGAATTTCAATTTTTTTACATAGATTAAATAAATGCTTAGGGGCACAGGTCGTTCGGTTCAAGCAAGTACAAATTCATGACACAAAATAACAAACAAAAATAAAATAAAAATGCATGTACAATTGAGCACACTCGACACTACTAATTGACACCATGTATTTTCTCAAATAATTGTTTTTTTTTTTTTTTTTTTTTTTTTTATAAAAAATATTTAATGGAAATCGGTTCAAAAACTAGAATTCCAATAAATATTTCCATCTTATTTTATAAAAACACTGAAATAAAATCACATGAGCAAATCTTTGGAGCTGTACTTAATAGTGGCGCCTACTGCACAGTGGGCGCCACAAGTGCCTGAACTGCTAGAGAGTGGAGCCTTGAGCTTGGTTAACAAAACCAATATTTTTAAAATAAATAAATAAAATCTTTTTTTAATGCAAGTGAAGGGAAAAGGCTACTTTTAAGATAACCCTTCTGAAAGCTAAGCATTTTGGTTGCCGAAGCTCAAAGCTCCAGAAAGCCTCAAAGTTTCGAGCATATCAGGCACTTGTGCCATCCACTGTACATAAGCGTTGTTAGTGTCTATTCATAAAAGAAACCAGCAATATAATAAGCCTAATAATAATATATAAAATTATTATTATTATTATACAAGTACAGTCAGGGACAATAATAAGTCTCACCCATGCGTGTTCTACTTGTGATTATTTGATTGTTTTTAAAAAAATATTATATATTTTTTAATAGAAACTTTAATGGTTCAAGAGGAGGCAATGGCTAAGCCGGCTAAGCTTAGGATTACGGAGTCCGAAGTCTCAACACGACTCGGGTTCGGATCCAGCTTGCCGCAAATAATTCAACCATCCTGCCGAAGTCTCCTCTTAGGGTAGGTAGGGGGATAGCCCCACCGTGGTATCACAAAGGGCCTAATTGGCCTAAGTGTGTTCCCTCTCTGGGAACGGCCACTTCAACCTAACCTAACCTTAATGGTTCAAACATAGCCAAAATTTCCAATAAAGTTTTTTATTTTCTTTTATAAAAACAATGAAATAATCACAAATAGAAAACGCATGGGTTGGACTTAATCTTGTCTCTCACTTTATATTAAATTATAAAATTATTTTAATTATTTGGAACCCCTGACAGAAGAAAAGCATTTACTTATTGTTCTAAAATTCAGGGGCTCACTTCCCGTTTCAAGCGATAAATATTTATTTCAATCGAATTGGCTATCAATCAATTAAAATAAATAGGGACAGGATCTAAGGCCCATTCTACACGAGCCCTTTTTGGCGCGTTTCTAACCCCGCTTCAAAAGCCCGAGTCAAACAGAACCAAGGAGTTTAAATGTGAGCTTCTACACGGGCGTTTTGAACGGGTTAGCTGGCGTTCGAGCGTTTCGAACGCCTTCTCTGGCGTTAGAAACGCGTGCCCATTCTACACGTGGCATTTTGAAAGCATTTTGATGGCGTTGTGACGTAGTAAATAAAATTTTCAAGCTTTGAAAAAGCGGCGATAATAACGCGCCAAAAGCGCTCGTGTAGAATGGGCCTAAATGGCCTTGGCGCCGAAAAATACCTTAAACAAAAAAAAAAATATATGTTGAATCCCTAATTATTTTTTCAAGATTAAATGGTCTTTTGCAATTTAGTCGCGACAAAAGACATAGCACACAGAAGACCGCAACAAAAATTTCTATCCCAAACAAATTCCAAAAAAAAAAATCACCATTAAGGGTAATATACATATATATATTTGTTTTTAAAATGATATTTTAGTACTAAAACACAATTTAGTCAGGTAAAGAGATGCAATAGTCAACATTTTTAAATGAGAATTCTCTGAGAAAATATTTTTTGTTGGTGTTTTGGACAGTCTTTTGACATTCCCCATGAACATGCTCAGTGCTGGATTACCCATTAGACGGAGTAGGCGATCGCCTATGGGCCCCACGCTTTTTAGGAACCCCGCAACATTAGATTTTTTTTTTAATCTTTTTTTGGCATCTGAGGCTATTCCCTATTTATTTAAATTGATTGGTAGCCAATTCAATTGAAATAAATTTTTGTCGAGGATGCAACCATGGTAAAAGTGCCAAGCAGGTGTATATATAATTAATTTTCGGAGGGGGGGAGAGTCGAACTCATTTTTGAAAGTTTACCCCCCTCCCTCTCCCCTTTATACTCATATTTTAAAATTATATGTTTTATTCATCGAGAAATTTTAAATGCTTTAAAATATTTTTTAAAATGTAGGCTTATAAAAATTTCGATTTTTCCACGAGCCCCGAGGGAACATTTTGAACATTTCGGGGGTGCCCTAAAACTGTTGTGTAATAAAATCATATTGGTAAAATTATTAGCTGACAGGGCCTAGAGATTTCGATTGCCTAAGGGCCTCTATCTTGTTTAATCCGGCACTGTACAGTGAGGGACAATATTAAGTTTCATCAATGCGTTTTCTACTTGTGATTATTTCATTGTTTTTAAAAAAATATTATTATATATTTTTAATGGTTCAAACCTAGAAAATTTCCAATAAAGATTTTCATTTTCTTTTATAAAAACAATGAAATAATCACAAGTAGAAAACGCCTGGGTGAGACTTAATATTGTCCCTCACTTTATATGCTATATTTCTTTTCTATATTTCCATTGGTTCAGAAAAAAATTAATAAATTTTATTTTTTCTTGATGATCTTATTTTGTTATCATTATGAACCATGATTATCTAATAAGTATACTTAGATACTTAGTAAAAAAATTTTGTTTTATCTTCTAATCCATCAACCATATTAATACTTTTATTTTTTATAAATAATGAATAATCAAAGTTAACAGGTAATAAAGTATTTAGAGAGGTTTTGAGAAATTGGCCCAGACCTTAACTAATAAAAATATTTATATTCTCTGGTAATATATTGTGCTATGTTTAGATATGTATTCTAGGACAGTGCTTTTTAAAGTAGTGAGTCGCGGTCTCCAGGGGGCCATAGATTACCCCCCTCCACAGGAGGGCCGCGAAGAGTCGCAAATGTAACAAATAAATTATTATTGTTAAATAAGTTTAAATATTTCGATTAATAATGTATTAAAATCTTTGAAATGATAATATATTTGCAAATTAAGCCATTTGGATACCAAATGGCTTAAATAAGATAGCCTGGGCCCCAATATACAGTATATATATATATATTCATAATAACGGTTAAGTCTTATATGGTTTAAGTTGCCCAAAATACTGTATGTATGTGAGTGTGAATGGGAAAAAAGTGTGTTTTTTTAAAAGAAAAAAAAAATTCAATTTTTTGTGTCTCCTTTAAAATTTTAAAAATCCAAGATGACCCCTTTATGAAATTTGTGAATTACATCTTGTGGATAATTTTTAGAATTTCCTTTAAGCATTTTTAATTTCTACAAGAAGAAAGAGATTTTCTTTAATCCTTTACAATGAAAAACGGAGTAGGTTATATGCGGATTTAAGAGTTTCTACTCAATAAGGAAAATTTCTAAGAGGTTCAAGCTAACTCTGAGAACGGTTAAAAATCGAGTAATTTAGTATCTAGCTAGCTAGAAATAAATATACAGGAGAGGAAGTTAAAGAGAGAGGAATTAAAAATAACACGAGGTGCCGATAAATCGCTACGACCAGAGGTCAACTGGGTTTAAGGTGCTTTCGGTGCATAAAAGCAATCTTTTAATTATTAATTAGAATTTGAAATTTTTCTTTATATAATTTGAAAACAAAAATTGTAAATGATCTATATATATATATATACTTATCGATCAAAAGGTAATTAGACAATTCTATAGGATCAATTGACCAATTATCTTCTGATTGGTATATATATATATATATATTTGTTTATATTATAATGCAAATAAATTGTGCAAATAATTCATATTTTGAGATAGGCCTGGGTCTATTCCCAAATTAGAAAAAAATTATGGAAAAGTTTTAAACATATAATTGCAATCTTTGTTTTCTCCAAGCATTTTTTTTTTCCTTTATGGATGTTCGGGGTCATGTTTCATTGTATAAATGAGTACTCGGATTTAGCTGTTTTTGCTGTCAAGCCTACTAAGCTTTTTGATGGCTGTTTTTATGTTGAAACGAAAGTGAAATAAATATCTAAATACATGAAATGATATCACTCTTTTATATAAGTAAATGCTTATTTATTTACTTAAAAAAAAAACTAATTATAATAAAATTTATGTCGAATATTTATAAGTATTTTTTTGGGTCTTGAAACTCCCATAGCAAAACAAAGGAAACGAGGTCACTATCGGTAAATCAAAAATCGTATTTTAAAGAGAGAAACATACTATATGTTTCTACTTACATTAGCTTTTGAACTTTGGTTCATTTCAAAGATTTAAAATATAAAATGAATTTTCTTTAACCCAGTGAAAAGTATTCCTAAGAGTTTTCTTTACATTTTGATAAATGTGTTTAATATATCTCCAAGGCCAAATTTTAACTATAAAAAAATTCTCAGTTTTAATAAAATCTAATTTATAAAAAAAAAAAAATGAAAGATAGTGTATTATTATGAATAGGTTACAAGTAATTTTTATTCGCCTTTTACTAAAGAAGATATAAATAATTTATGACAATTTCTATTTCTAATTTGCATCCTAATTCTGAAATTGCATTTCCTTTTAAGAATATGAAATGAAAGGGGGATATTAAACCATAATAAAAAGAAAATTCAAATATTCATTATTAGAAAATATACAGTACTATAAATAAATCAACCAAAAAGAGAATTTTGTTTGCAGATAAAACGTATTTAGTAGATACGAGCTTTCTGGTATGATATCATTTAAAAAAAGTATTGAAAGATACTAATTTTTAATTCTTAATTTTTTTTTGTGTTATATTTAAGTTTTAAATTTATTGGCCTCAACAAAATTCTGAAATATAGTCAAGGAAGTTTACTAGAAAGCACAGTATGTCAATTTATACGATATTTGAGTGCTCAATTCCTTTGGATTGAAAAAAAAAACTCAGCTTTGATGTGGGGTATTGATTTTAAGAACGATAGCGATTAGCGAATTTGAATGATAATGATGGCTAAACATTCTATCTTAATATAATAATAATAAGGCTAAAATCAATAGTTTTCATTATTTTAAATTATGTTAATATGATTTTATAATAAATTATATAAGTAATTAGTACAGTTGAAAATAAAAAAATATGTTATTTGTATCGGTTAGTTTTAATTGGGGTTTAATACACTTTGAAGTTAAGGTATTAAATGCAGTTAAAGAAAAACCAAAGGCGGTTGGAGATTGACGGTGCCCTGATGGAGATGAGGGTTGGCCCGGGTCGAAGGGAGTCTGTTAGCGGAGCAGGCTATATTGATTTTCACCCCCACGCTAATAAGAGATGCAACCCTTGGCCACCTACAACGGCTCTTTCTCAAATAACATCACATGAGAATTGCTCTTCAAATTCAAAATGATTAATAAAAAATTCTCTTATAAAGAGATGGATTCTTTCTGAAATTGAAAGAGCACTAATGTCTTGTACTCATTTCAATTCAATTTCATATAGAAAATGCAATTTTCATTTTTTTAATTAAAGTTATATTTTATTCATTTCTGAGAATATAATATAATTTTGAAGAAAATATGTATAATTTTAATAAGATAAATAATAGTTGGAAAAATAAAATCGTTCTCATTTCGAGATATAATACTTGTCGAGAAAGAAATGAATTTAAAATATATATATATATATATAAAGATTATAAATATACAAATATATTTGACTTTAATGATGATCGCAAACTAATTCGGAACATGAACAATAAAAAAGACTATTTTCTTTTCTGGTTACTAATAATTTGTAAAAATAATACAGCAAACTTTCAAGCAATTATTAAAATATTTTTAACTTGAAAGATCTTATATTTTTATAAATATTGAGGTCAAGTCCCAGAAATGTTTCGTTCATTTTGTTAATGGTGTAAAAATAGCTCCCTTTTATCGGCAAATAATAAATTTAAAAAATTAAAATTTCCAAAAAATCAATTTTATCAACTAAGGAAAACAAAATAACCGTAAACCACAATTAATTGATTAAGGCTACTGTATAAAAAAAAAAATTATATTTAATATAAATTACCAACATACACTTTATAAATTTATTCTAAAAATAATCGTTTCGTTTACTTTATAAAAATGTAAATTAAATTGATTTTCTCATGCTCTCTACAATGAAAATGATATATATATATATATATATATATATACTCTGCACCAGTAGGCCTATATAACTTTTTTTATTCTGAATTGAAATATTTTAATTTTAAATAAAGAAAAAATTCAATAACACTCAGAGCAGTCGCGACTTGTAGCTATTCTTAACGTTAAAAAATAAATAAATGATGAAAAGATATTTTCAAAAGTTTAAAATTAAAATCTCCTTAATATAAAAACTTTTATATTAGCAAAGACCGCAGATTGTTAAAACGAAAATAATTCATTGATTATTATCATTAATAATAATGTGTGAGCGCCCTTTCTGGGCCTCTAAGCTATCGACGCTCTCAACCACTCAGGTCGATCATAGGCCCAACACAAAAACTCTCTCTTTTAAAACTATACTATATATATTCATTAATTTGCCAATTTTAATGTGGCACCTAAATATTTATAACATTTTTAAATGACTCTAAGTTTTTAATGAACTCGGTTTTTTATCTATATCACAGCCCATGAAATAAAAAATAAGGATTAGTTAGATTTAAAGCTCACAACGATTTTTCAGGGGGAAAAAAATCCAATTTGAAGCATATATCCTGTTCATTTAATGGTTTTTCTATGTATTTAATTTAATTAATACATAATAAAAAGTCAATTTGAAAATGAAATTCAAATGTAAATCAAATCTCTATAAATTTTAAAAAATAAAAAAATATTGAACGAAAGATTTTTGAGAGAAAATTATAAAATGTTAAGGATTAGAGAAGGAAAAAAAAAACAATTTATTCAATTATTAGTCTTACTTTTTTAATTTAACAATTTATATAGCCAGGGGTCATGGCAACGGAGAAGAGCTACAGTCACCACAATCGTTGCAGTTAAGTGATGCCAAGCGCGGCGAAAGCTCGGGATTGGTAACCCCGAGCAATCAGAGTGTATAACGTCACCCGGTAGCCATCGGTATAAAGTAAGTGAAATTATTTAAATAAATTAATAACCCTTCAGTAGCCGAAATTGGTTAAAAAAAAAAAAACAATTTACTTATATGTTTGTTGGAGGGCTCTATGGGACCTAGTCCCCGGGAAACGAATCCGGGATCTCCAGCCTATCCGGGGCATCGGTGTGCTTTATTGTGCACTGGACCCAAATAAACATACATAAATTGTTAAAAATACATATGACTTGTCAAGTTCGAAATCGAGGCATTAATTGAATATTAACATCTTATTCAAATATATAGATCTCGTAAACAATTTTACTTTTTTTGTAGAATAGTTGAAAGATTTTTTATAGATAGGCCTGTATTTAATTGAAAAATCTTTATTATTTTAAAAATCTAAACAATAAATTACTTAAAAGTTGATATTTCGATGCGAATCAGATCGATCAAATGGCTATAAATAAATACATTCAAGTGAATAAATTGTTTTCTATTTTTTTTTTTTTTTAAGATTAATAAGAAAATTAGAAAAGTTAACGGAAAGAAGGATTTCGCACCTGGTATCTGAATTCTCGGCATGCAGGATCTTGCTACATTCCGGACACAGCCAGTCGTTATTGCCAGGCGCTTCGTCCATTTGTACACATCGCAGATGGAAGACTCGAGGACATGCTTCGCATGGCAGCAGGGTACCATCCTTATGACATGTCCAGCAGAAATGGTCCTTTCCTGTTGTTCCCTGTATCGCCGTTGATTTGTCATAAAAAAAATGATAAATATAAGTAAAAGTAGTAAAAATAAATAATTTTACTTACCAAAGTGGTAAACATAATTTTATAAATCATATCAAAAGCAAACGGAAAATGAAGTAAAGAAAAAGAAAAAAAGAACAGAAATTAATTAAGAATAATTTAATCAAAATACTGAATTGGAAGTTAAAATTTCTTTTATCATTCAGGTAGAAAAAATTTAAATATATTAGAAGAAAGTTACTTATTCAAATATTTATAAAAAAATTAGTTAAATGTTTTCCCCACAATCAACAAAGGAGGCGGGGTTTTCTTCAGAATTCACTACGTCACTTTTTCTATTAAAACATATTTCATTGCACAAAATGATGATTAATTACTTTTAACAAATGCTTACCGCCCATTTTTTTCTAAAAAAAAATGACTTTTCCGAATGCGAGTTTGGTTTAAATTAAAAGGGTTGTATGGAGCCCATGAATAATATATAAATATTTAAGGTCAATCTATTATAAATTTAATGAATGCGTTATAAATGACCATTTAACTACTTTATATTTAGTTACGGGATGACAGAGTGGAAGCTCCGTTTTTTTTTTTTTTTTTTTTACAAAATTTGAAAAAATTACATCAGTAGAGTACTAATACTCAAAGTTTCCCAAAGATGAGCCAATTTGTTTTATTTTTTGGAAATAGTATATATTTGAAATTTCAAAGAAATCGTCAAAGGGGATATTAAGAAAATTGGAAACAACCAAAAAAGTACCTCAGTAAAGTTCTAGTACTCGAAGTTTCCCAAAGGTGAGACCTAGCTCAATTTCATATTGGTACCAGAAATATTATATATTTAAAATTTGAAAAAAAAAAAACAAAAAAAAACGTAGAATCGTTTTCCAGAACTGATGTGCTTATAATAAAAGCTTGTTTAATAGTATAAGATATATTAAATTATATGGTCTTGATAATAATGTGATCATGAATCAGATTTTCCCCAATTTCTCCCCTATTTAAATAATTTCTATGTAAAGTCTATTTGTTTAAAGTACTAACATTTTTTAATATATTATGTAAAAATGGCATATTTTATAAATGGGCTAATTTCATTAAATTTTATCATGAGTTTTATATTTTCAAGAATCTCTAATAAAAGAAAATTTAATAAAATAAATGTTAAGATATTTTTTTAATTATGAATTAAATTTCAGAATAATTTATAAATAATTAAATATGAGAAAACTAACCTGAAGGCCATATGATTTCCTCCGGCGTTTGGCTGCAACACCCACATGTGTGATTGAATCTGTTTCAGAAGGCGTCTCTTTATCACTTTTATGAGAAGATGAAGACGGAGACAGATCATCGTTTTCTCTTTTTCGTTTCAAACCTAACATTGATGTAGTCTTTTCACTAATTGATTCCAAAACAACACTTGGTTGAATTTCACTGAGAATCTTAGTATCTTTGCTAGTTTCATTATTTTTTTCTTTAAATTCGTCAATAATATTTACTTCCATTTCATTTAAAGAATCATTTTGCTTTATTTTTTCTTCCTCGTTGGATAATTCTTTTTTCTCTATATTAACAATATTTTCATTAATTTGTTGATTTGCTACATTTTTTTCTTCTTTATTAGATTCCTTTTTATTATTTTCATTTGCATTATCTTTTTCATTTGCAGTTTCATCAATCTCGGTAGCTTCTTCGTTACTTTCTTTATTCGCTTCTTTGTTCACATCTTCATTTACTACTTGGTGTGTATCTTCGTTCATTTTTTGATGCGCCTGTTCGTTAATTTCTTGTTGCGCATCTTCATTAACTTCTTGATGAACTTCATCTCTAATTTCTTGATGCTCCTGTTCGTTAATCTCTTCAATCACCTGTTCGTTCATTTTTTCATTCACCACATTAACATTTTCGTTAATTTCTTCATTTATTTCTTCATTCATTGCTTCCTCAGTAATTTCTTCATTTACTTCTTCAGTAATTTCTTCATTTGCTTCCTCTGTAATTTCTTCATTTGCTTCCTCTGTAATTTCTTCATTTGTTTCCTCAGTAATTTCTTCATTTACTTCCATTTCACTAATTTCTTCAGTGCCTTGTTCTTCATTGTCTTGTTCATTAGATTCCTCCTCTTCTTCTTCATCCTCCTCTTCCTCATCCTCGTCTTCTTCTTCTTCACCGCCTCTGCCTTCAAGTTCCTCATCTTTTTCCACATCCTCTCCAATTTCATCAATTTCCCCCTCTCCTCCTGTTTCATCTTCGACTTCAACTTCTCCTTCTAAGACACCTTCCTCTTCTACCTCTTCTTCTTCTTCTTCTTCTTCTTCTTCTTCTTCAATAACTTCAGGAGTTTGTTCTTCTTCTCTTTCTTCTTCATCATTGTCCTCATCCTCCTCTTCATCTTCTTCGTTGTCATCATCTTCTTCATCCTCTTCGTTACTTCCCGAAAGCCATGTAAGACCTTCCTCTTCAAGTTCTTCCATTTCTTCTTCGTCCTCTTGTTGAGTTTCTGTCGTACTTCTAGGAGATTCGACTAAACTTTTTATTAAACGTCGTTGTTTAGCTAAAATTTCTGGATTTGTACTACATCTCGTGATTCTTGATGTGGTTTTTATTTCTGTTTTATTATTATCTTCAATGCTTGATTCTCTGAAATGAAATTTAATAGTTAGATAAATTTTGGACGACCAAATCATAATAATGTTAAAGATATTTATCTTTTATAGAACCATTTGGGTTGAAAAAATATCTGGATGGTAAATATGTGATAATTTAAAGATAAGTTTACAATGGAATGACCCGAAGTTGGAAAGGCGATGCGAAAACGCGCATGCTTGCCAAGCAAGTGGCTCAGCAACCCAACCCACTTATAAATAGCGGAGCCGCCAGCCACGTTGCAACGTCGCCAAGAGTGGCCTTGGACTCCCATTAGGGGGGCTCGGTCTCTGCACCACTTGGAGTTCTTTATTCACCCAATAAAAATAAATACATATGTTTATATATCCTAAGAATCATCTCAATATAAACAGCATTAACGATCGAAGTTTGTTGTAAATATATGTATATATATATATAATGTTTTAATAATTAAAGCGATCATACCCGCTGTTGGTGTTGTCTGAGTCTTCTTGTTCCTTGCCGGAAGACGCCTCGGAGACAACATCCTGAGGGCTTTCCTCGCTCATGTCGATCGGTGGCGATTTCGCCAACCGGCACTTGGGCCGAAATGTTGAACCAATAGGCAAGCAGGTGTAAGCGTTTTTTTACGAACAAGCTTTAATCCTCTTCTTCCCGTAACACCTGCTAAATAACAAACCACAATCATTATATTATCAATTATGTATCTTATTATTTAATAGTATCTATTTTAATTAAAATAAACATAAAATGTGTATGATTAATATAGATTTTATACAAAGTATTTTTTATCACTAGTTAAGATAAGATTATTTGAAAAACTTAAAAATCCCGGGAAATTTTTATTTACTTTTTTTTTTTATAATTATGTTTATTAATAATTACACATAATTATTGTTGTTTTTAAATAAATTAAATAAAAATAAAATTAAAAAATAAATGTATACAATACCATCATAAAATAAATTAAATGATGTGATGCTTCCTTAGAGAAGTAAATGTTTCAAGTTGTGTTTCTTTCTAGAAAAGGAAACAAAGGTAAATTTATTCATTATATGATTGAAACCAGAGGTAAGCCAGCATGTTGACATTAGATGTAGGACTCAAAACGTAACTGAATTGCGTCAATAGCCATGGATAAAAAAGTCAATGCATGCGCAGTGTATTGGTTTGGTATACAAAAGCGTTTCTGTCTTCACAACTAATTTATTTAGGGGTGGGGGGGGAAGTGAAAATAGCTACAAAATGTTATTAAGGGGGTGTTGTTTTATGAAATGTGAATGATTACTTACTTTGGTTATGTTATGGAGTAAAAAAGTAGACGATTTACGAGGGCGATGACGGTGTATATCCTTGTGGTATTTGACGATAGCGATAGCGTCGATGTCAACACGGGATCTCGTAGTGAGCGTTGAGACTAGCACCACGCAAGTTGGGTAGTCGGCATCCAAGTGCTGCCGCCCCTTCTCTTTTGCCTTTATCCCCACTCCGATATATCGACCCTAGAGCAACCAATAGAGGGGGCGGTCTCTTGGCCCCTTTCTGCTCACCACACACTTCTGTTTCTTCAAAGCACTTCCTACAATCATAAAGAATATCAAGTGAGTTTTTGTTTAAAGATTTTCTTTTACTCAAAGTGACAATCGTACTCTTGAGTGGGTGGATGACCCTTGGTGCTACATAAAGGTGAAAGCCGCATGGTAACACCTCTCACTGACAACTGTCAAATTGCCATCTTTTTAATTACTATTATTTTAATCTAAACAAACTTATTTTGGTCATAATAAAATTGCTCTCTTATAATTTTTTAAATCTTTCATCTTAAATTAATATATAATATATTTATTTGAATATCTATCATACTTGTTTATATAAGTATAACATGCAGAAGCTGTAATATGCACAAATTATTTTCCATATAACAATTAATTTATCTATATATATATATATATATATATATATATATATATATATATATATATATATAATATAATATATATTTTCTATTAGAAATAAAATAATTCTACCATTTATCATTAATTTTTTTTAAAAGTAAAACCGGTATATATATACACAGTAAAATTCAAATATTGCAGTATATAAAATATAACAGTGAGCCGGCAATTAAGATTAAATAATTGAAATTTGGCATTTGCTTGTTTCAATCAGTTCTTATTTAAAAATTATAATTTGTATTTTTTTAAACTTTTAAATGGATTATTTTATTCCATTATTCTTTCAGACATGGAGTTTGCTGAATTGATTCTGATTCCTAAGGTGGATCGAGCCACTCTTGTTGCTCCTCTTTCACAACCAATGGATGGTACTCTTTGTATATCAGGCCATCACCTTATTCTCTCATCGCGAAAGGAGGGCGAGGAAGAACTATGGGTAAAATTCTAATAACCAGACCAAACAAAGCGTCGTTTATTAATATATTTTCATTTACAGTTATTACATAAAAACGTTGATGCAGTAGAACGACGAGCTAATACAGCTGGCGCTGGCGGAATTGTAGTACTCAAATGCAAGGATTTTCGACAAATTCAACTTCATATTTTAAACAACGATGAATTTAATAAAGTAGCCGCGACTATTGAACGCCTCAGCTCTCTTGGTTTGTTCATACAATTTTAATAATATTGTTTGTAAATGTAAAGTGAGGGTCAATATTAAGTCCCACCCATGCGTTTTCAAGTTGTGATTATTTTATTGTTTTTAAATAAATATTATATATTTTTTAATAGAAACTTTCAAGGTTCAAACCTTGAAAATTTCCAATAAAGATTTTAATTTTCTTTTATAAAAACCATGAAATAATCACACGTAGAAAACGTATGGGTGGGACTTAATATTGACCCTCACTGTACATACATACCCCATATATATATATAATATATATATATATATATATATATATATATATATATATATATATATATATACATTCAATGCCTCATATCATCCCCTGTGTTTAAAATGAAATTTCGGCTTTATTTCCCCACTAGAAATGGTCAAGGTATTCAAAGAGCGTCAGGCTTGCTTGTTCGAGCTCTTGGTTATATCTATAAATCAGAGGATAAGCCAAGGAAATGTGTGTATAGCCTAATGTATATATGCTATTATGTTATCTATTAATAAATTGCCTTTAAACATTATCTCATATTTGAAATACATAGAGTGAAAAAATATGCATTCATTTGTCAAGTGGATGACTCAATTTAAAGGAATCATAAAGTATATATATACCGGTATATCATATGATCAAATATTACAAGCTTTTCATTAAATTGCATGCAAACTCAATAACAATAATTTAAAATTCTCTCTATTTAAGATTTTAACATTCTATTTATTAAATTATTTTGCCAAAGAATCATAATTTTTGACATTATTTTTTAAATATTTGAAAATTTTTTCTTAAATATTTTCTAATAGAAATATTATCATAGGTCCTCACAAAGTCTTTGATCAAAGATAATGTGAATTAATAACTCTTAATAAAAATAAATTTATTCCAATCAAATATTGAAGAATAAGAAATTTTTGAAAAATGTTCTATTGATAACTCAGCTTATTCAAAGTTGAACTCAAGATTAAAAGGAAGTTCAAAGTCTAAATATATTTAATAAATGACTTCTTAGCAAAATAAAATATGTCAAATGATATGCTAACAGAAAAACGTCATTTCTTCTTATTCGATATATAATATGGTACTCTAAAAACTTTTAAAACTAAAGAGTTTTTCTCTCTCTACATATTATAATGCTACATTTTCCTAAGTTTACTCAAATTGGAATGCTCTAGGTACAATAAAACTCCCAGAATAAGACGTCTCGGCCTGAATTTCAGTTATTGGAAATTATTCACATAATGCAAGTGCACATGTGATTGAACCAGGATTTGTCAATAATAAAATTTATTTGCTTCATACAAAATTATATGGCTTCTGATCAGAGATAAATGAAATAAAAATGGTTAAATATTTTTAGACATCTATTTATTTGAATAAGATAATAGTATTCAAAATACCTCGATTCGGACTTAACTAGTCATAGATATATTTAACAAGACTGTGAGTGGTGTTTATTGGTGAGGCCAAACATCCCATGGCCCCCGGGAATCGAACTCAGGATCTCCAGCCTTTCCGGGGCATAGGCGTGCTGTCCATTGCACCAGGCCACCGAACTCTCGACAAGTGATAAATTTTTCTTTAAAGTTTTTCACTTTGTTAGTGACTTTCACGACTAACTGCATATAAGGGGAAGTGAGTTTTATTGGTGTAGGTTGAGGTGGCCTGGTGCAATGGACAGGACAGCACGCTTATGCCCCGGAAAGGCTGGAGATCCTGGGTTCGATTCCCGGGGGCCATGGGATGTTTGGCCTCACCAATAAACAACACTCACAGTCTTGTTTAAAATAAAAATGATTTTATGTCTGATCTTGGTTGGGCATAGAAGCTATATAAACAAATAAATTTTATGGAATGGAAAAGAGCAAGAACAGGTGCAACAAATAAAGAGAAGCCTTTGGATGCCAAATGCCGAAAAGGAAACGTAAGGCTCTCTTTATTTGCTGCATCTTTACTTGCTCTTTTCCATTCCATAACATCAACAGCAACTTCTCTTCAACATGAATCAATTTTATTATTGACAAATCCTGGTTCAATCACATGTGCACTTGCATTATGTGTATAATTTCCAATAACTCAAGATGGCCAAATAAATTCAGGCCGAAACGTCTTATTCTGGAAGTTTTATTGAACCTCGAGCATTTGGCTGATATCCTTATCTCACCATTTTAATCACATCACAGCCACAACTTCAAGCAAGTAAAAGAATTTCAATATAGAACAACTTTTTGAGTTTAAAAAAGAGGCATAGTAGTTGAAATTCATCAAATTTGTGACTAGGAAGTTTCAAATTTGATAAATTGGTAAATCAATTATCAGTTTTGTAAAACTAATTAAATCTATTTATCCAAAATAAATATGAATAATCTCTATTCTTTTAGGATAACCTTTCAAGAGTTTATATATAAATAAAAGAGAAAAGCATCTTATTAAATTAGTAAAAATTATATATATATATATATATATATATTTATGTTAAAGGAATTATATTAAATATGAACATATCAAATAAATAGGACTATGTAGTTAGATATTATATTTTTTAAAATGTTTATAGTATAGTTATATCTTCATCTGAAAACATTTAATAATAATTTTAGCCATCTACTAATTAAGATTACACTTTATAAATATATTTTTATCTATGGTTCATATTTGTTTTTTTTTAATATAAATAACATAATTGTTTTATCGTTCTAAAATGCTTTTCTTATTTTAATTTAATACATGTAGATCTCTGAAAGCTGGTAATTATAAAGTGAATCCAAAGGCTAAGTGCTAAAAATAAAACTGCTTCGAACGTGACACATGCCAACATTTTTCATACTATTTTCTAAACTTAAATATCAACGTCCTGGAGCGTTACATATTTTCTTTATATATTTCATACAAAAATATTTACTAATCAGTTTAAAAGAATATTTGGAATATTATTTATAAATAATGAATATAATTTTAAACTAAGTGAAACTAACCTAAAAATTTTGAAATACTACCCCCAAATATAAGAACCAATTTTTAAATAAAGGCAGCATCTTGAGCTTCAAAAATAATATACTGTAATCATTTATTACATATAAGACTAATATAAATAGGGTAAAGAAATTTACCTTAATATGTTCCGTTTTTCATCTTTAGAAAGTTTATGAGATGGTCTATTAATGAACGGATGAATTTATCAAAGAGGTTTGGCTCGGCTTTTACAAGCACAACACAGAGAATATAAAATGTATATATAATGATAGCAAAAGAGAGAAATAGAATAGTTTTGTAATATAAATGCCCAAAAATTAAAAAACTCTTCGGATTTATCAATAAATTCTAGCATTTACCAAGTCGAAGTGGAAAAAATAAGAAAAATGATTAGTATATATATCTAGACCTTTAAGAATAGAAACTTTGTATGGAATATATTTGCTTTTGAATTTGTGGCTGTGATGTGATTATAATGGAAAGATGGAGATATCAGCCAAATTGGAATGCTCTAAGTTCAATAAAACTCCCAGAATAAGACGTTTCGGCCTGAATTTATTTGGCCATCTTCAGTTATTGGAAATTATACACATAATGCAAGTGTACATGTGATAGAACCAGGATTTGTCAATAATAAACTTTATTAGCTTACAAAATTATAAAGCTGCTGTGCCTATCAGAGATTTATCTCTATATAATCACCATATAATTTTATATGAAGCAAATAAATTTTGTGATGAAGATAAGGGCAGCCTGGTGGATATTATTGAGAAGGATGAATAAATTTTATTATTGACAAATCCTGGTTCAATCACATGTGCACTTGCATTATGTGTATAATTTCCAATAAATGAAGATGGCTAAATAAATGCAGGCCTTATTCTGGGAGTTTTATTGGACCTAGAACATTACAATTTGACTGTTATCTCCATCTCTCCATTATAATTTATATTGAAAACCTTCGTTTCAAATATTCAATGTTTGAAAAAAAAAGAAAGTATTTTACCTTTTAAGAGAGGAGGCTCATGGATAATAGGCTAAGATTTAAATTAAGAATCAAGAGTTGCAAATCAACTTGGATTCAAGTTATGCCGTAAAATCCAATTTTGCCATGTTTCCTCTTAATGAACGAATTTACCAAAGAGGTTTTGTTCGACTTTTACAAGACACAACATAGTAAGGTGACCACACGTCCCGATTTTGGTGAGACATTCCCGCCAATTTTTAAAAATGTCCCGTATTTTAGAAAATATCTGCATTCCTTATTTTAAATGTACTGCAAAAATATATTACCTAATATTTATTAATTATTTTAGTTAGGAACCGACCGAAGTTTTGGTTCCGGCCAAAAAGAGTTCGAAAAGATTGGTCAAGACTAAAAAAAAAAGGTCAAATGATTTTCGCAGGAGGAAAAAAATTGGAAATTTTACAAAAAAAAGTCAAATGATTCCATTTGTTCCGATTTGTCTCAATGAAAATGTGGTCACTTTACAACAGAGAGAATATAAAAATGTATATATATTGAGAGAGAGATTGAGAATTGTTTTGCAATATAATTGAGGGGTATGTGGGAGATAGAATCACCCCTAGGTATATAAAAAAGACCTATTAAAAAAATAAAGATAGACCAGAGTCAAATATTGTATATAAATCCTAAATCTTTTACTGCCATTTAACTAAACATATCATTCACAGATAGTACGCAGCTTGTGAGTTTAAAACTCAGGAGATCTGATTCCATAATTATACCATTATTTAATTAAAGTTTTCTTTTATTGGGATTTTCATTCGATAGAGGCTATCCTGATTGACTGACATCCTCTCCTATTAATCTAATCGTTGGACAGTTACTTCTCTCATTGACATCGTTTAATATTTAAATACAGCCATATAAAATATCGTAGACCTCCAGAACACAAGGTCTTCTATATATACTGTATATATATTTCCGATCCGATATGATCCTCTTCTTATATATATATAGTATAGAGTTCTATATATACCGTATATATATAATTTTCTCTCCTATATATATATATAGTTTCTTATATATAGGCTATCTCCATTCTGGAATTATCATTAGATGTGATAAAGTTTGGATCAATTATAGTGGAGACATCACAATCAAGTTGTGGCAACTTCAATAGCAATTTTGGGTCAAATTAGGGACTAGTTTATGACTATGATTGGGTGTATTCCTTTTGGTACATGCCAACACAGAGAGAGACTTGGAGTCCTTGGATTCAAGAAAGGCCTTTATCGTCAAACTCATCAACAAAAATTCTCACAATCATTATTTTGATTAAAAAAGTGTCATCTATCAATTAATTCATCAATTTATAGAAGAGGTTCCCGAACTTTCTTGAATGGCTTCCTTAATATATATCAGAATTTTCTGCGACTCCCTTTCAAAATCCAAAACGTTATCTCTCTGTCTAATATTGGAATAATTTCCAGTCGTGCCGCGTTTCACAGTTTGGGAATCACTGATTTATAGAATATAAAAACAATGGCTGTGTTGATATTTGTGGTGAAGTCGTCTGCATTCCACTAATAGTTTCAATTTATTTTAATTTTGTTAGTAGATGGCCGTAAGGATGATCAATTATATTATAAGGACATCGGCCAAAAAATGAATACTTTTGCGTATTATCCGTTTATTTGTAGATATTTCGATTCTAATGGTATAGAATCATCCTCAGTACAATCAATATCTACAAATAAACGGATAATACGCAAAAGTATTCATTTTTTTTAGCCGATGTCCTTATAATATAATTAAATTATTTTAATTTTATTCAGTTTCTATCAATTTTTATTAAAATTACTGATTGTTCATTAAATTTTAATGATCATGCATAAAAGAACTATCATATAAGAGCAATCAAGAGAAAAAAGTTTCTGATTAAAATAGAAAATTTTTCCTTCATGAAATGTAGATAATACATTCCTATTTTTTATAATTTTATATTATTTTCAGATTCCAATTCGCTTTTATATCCGTTTTTCTATCGAGCCTTGGGACCAATCCTTGAGGATGGATGGACAGCTTTTCGACCCGAAACGGAATTCGCCCAATTAGTCGCCTCAACTGATGAATGGCGCATCAGTTATGTCAATCACGATTATTCGGTTTGTGGAGTATTCTTTCTATAATTTCTTTAATGCTCTAACTTCAACATACAACTTAAGAACAAAAAACTATAAATAAATCCTATCATATTAATTGGTCAAAATGAAATCTATACAGGAAACAGGACAATTTTAAGAAATTATAATCAAAAAGGAAATAGTTTTTTTAATATAATGAAATATATAAATTTTTTATTATATATAGGCCTATATATATATATATATATATATATATATATATATAAATAGGGGTCGGATTTTGCATATAATGCATGTTTTTTTTCTTATTCGCTATCCTTAAAATTTTTTATCTGGCCTTTAGGGTATCAGGGCCCACTGAGAGAAATCTTATTTTGCATATAAATGCATATTTAGAGGTTTAAGTGCATATTTCGCATATTTAGCGATTTAAGCTATATTTTGCATTTTTGTGTGATTTTTATTCCTCGTTTGTTGGCAAATCAATAAAATAATTTAAGAAACAGGGAGGGTAGGCTAGAGCTGGGCTAGAGCTTTCAAACCTTTTTTGACCTCCCACCCCCACCCTCTTTCTCTGCGATCGAGAAAATTTCCCAAAATCTATTATATGATAATAGCGGAGTGTCTGTCTGTTTGTCCGTCAGTCACGTTCTGTTTGGCCAACCCCGTTGGAAAAATAAAAAAAATAAATATTAAATTTCTTTTAAAAATAAATAAACATTTATTTTTTATTAAATAAATCGAAGTTGTCTTATCGGTGTCTTGTGATGTGGAAAAATCATTTTAGAATTTTTTTTTTTTTTTGATTTAGGTCTTTTTTGGCATCGAAGGCCATTTAGACCCCGTCTCGAAGTTAAAATTAACTTTAAAAGACAATAGGTAACTTTAAAATAAATTTATTGGCTATTTCTTTTCCCGTTCCTTGATTCGGTTTAAAGCTCTCAAGTAGCCTATTAGATATTATGGGTTTATAATTCATAGATTTCATAGAATTCAAGAGCATATTTACTTCTAAAATGGATATTCTTTGTGCATATTTCGGCCTTTTTAAATGCATATTTTGTAGTTTTTTAGTGCATATCGATCCAAGCCCTATATATAAAATAATTTTATTTAATAAGAAATTTTTTTTTATTTTTACCTAAACGTGACTTTGTCTTACAAGGACGATGTAATGACCCAAGTGTTATTGATTAATACTATCAATTACTTTGTTCGACTTATTGATTGGTTAATAAGTTCTTCAGTACATTAAAAAAAGATATAAATTGATTATGAAAGGTTATTATTGATAATTATTTTATTAATATGTATAACTTAAAAGGAATACGTTATTTTAATCAATTTTATAACCGCTCTATCTTTGTTAATTTGATATACCAAAATCTGCTTATCAATACGTAAACTAGTTATCTATTGGTTGTTTATGCTCTAATTATATGATGCCCAATTAATATTTACTAACTAAAATTATAGACTTCATTTTAACTAGAAAATGAATCGTATTGTATTTAGGTGATATATGTGATTATCTACATTATATATATATATAATATATAGTATATACTTTATGTCAAAAGCATAGGGATAACTAATCTACCTTTAGCTTATATTTTTGTAAAATATAATAAATGTTTTCAGGTTTGCTCAACATACCCAAGTGCAGTTGTGGTGCCAAAAGGAGTCACGGAAAATATGTTGATTGCAGCCGCATCATTTCGAGAAGGTGGTCGTTTTCCAGTACTCAGTTATCGGCATGAAAGCGGAGTAAGCAGATCTTTTTCTAAAAAGAAAAATTAAATTGAAGTATATTGAAAGTTTTTTAAAATAAAGATTAATCGAAGGGAAATTGAATCATTAGAAAGAATAATGACGAACTTCTGTATATGAATTAAATTTTGAGTTTCTTCTATCAGTTAATGTTACTTGACTTGCATTCCCAAATTAAAAGAATAATATCATGAGGATTACTTTATTTTTATTCTTTTTCTATGAAGTTTTATAAAAATGAAAATTAATTTGCCTATTGGTTAAATTTAAAAGCATACTAAAAATTTTACATTATCATTCATGTATTATTTTCTTCCCCAATACTACATGATTTCAAGAAAAATTTAAAGCTCTATTTTGAAGGGATATATAACAAGTAGTAGTTTGAGATTTGTCAATATTTGATTTGATAAATTCTGAAATTGATGGATTGCAAAGAGAGCAAATAGGTTTTTAACTTCAAAGTTTCCGCTTTGACGACCAATCTCACAAAAGTAATGATCATAATATTTTTTAATTTCATTTCTTCTTTTTGCCCCCCCTCAAATGCAGTTCCATTACGATTTAAAGAGAATTGAGAGTTATTTTTCTTTTAGAGCGCTTTAATGAGGAGTAGTCAACCATTGACGGGTCCTGGAGGTCGCCGTTGCAAAGAAGACGAGGCTCTCATTAACTCGGTTCTTGGACCCGGAAAACGTGGCTACATCGTAGACACCAGATCAGCAAGTCTTGCCCAGAGTGCTAAGGTAATTAAGCATTCTAAGACTTTCACAAAATCTCTTTTTCTCGCTTTCACTTAATGTTGCAATATTTGACTCTAGTCATTTTGATGAAATTATAATTATAGAGAAAACCTCATTATGTGTGAATTATATGTATAGAATATTCAGTAAGATTATATTTTTATAATGGATAAATTGATTAAACAATTTAGTTATCCACCTGACGTCCTTTTATTTGGCAGATATTTCGATGCGTAGAACACACATCATCTTCAGTGCCGCGAGGATATATGTGTTCTACGCATCGAAATATCTGCCAAATAAAAGGACGTCAGGTGGAGCTATAAATTTGCTGGTTACTATTCTCCAACCCCTTTACTCTACTCATCCCAGCCTAATATTCAATTTAGTTATCCTCTTGTTTAATTCACTTTTTTAATGTTATATAATAAAGTGAATTTGGTAATAAAATCATTCTTTTTTGATGTATAATATATAGCACATCATTAATCTAATAAAGGCAATCGTGTTAATATTTAGCTAAATAACGGATTATTTAGAAGAATTGGAGAAATAAATCTTTTTTATACATCACCCAGAATATCTTTTATATATTACCCACCGAGAATCACCTCTGGATTCGCCCTTGCATCCTCCATGATCAGTGCAGTCAATTTTGTGGTAGATATCCTCTATAGGTAGAAAATATTGCAAATATATGTGATAATATATATTCAGTATATATATATATGGTTCTGATAGGTAGATGGCAACCCCTTTTACTTTCTCTTACCTATGTATGTAATATATATATATAGAGAAAATATTGGATTCAAGTCAAAAATTTGATGTCGAGATTTTGATGGATATATGGTCATACATGTTTTGAGGTTCCCTGAATCCAAAAAAGTGGTTTTTGCGACATGGTCTGTCTGTGTGTGTGTGTCTGTGAACAAAATATCTCAAGACAACGATAAGAGCTAGGAGGTTTAAATTTTATATTTAAGTTAGGCACTCTCCTGGGACACGAAACTTTTGAACAAAATTGGCTAAAGAGTACTTTACTGATGTATTTTTTCAGTCTTTTTTTTCCATTTTCTCAAAATTCGTTCCAACGATTTTGATTAAAATTCAAAAATCATCAAAAATTGTTTTTTAGATACTCTTTAAAATGTATATTGTCATTTTGCCATCGAAATCTTTTGAAGCATATTTTACTTTAAAATTATTTGAAAATGTTATTTTCCAATAAAAAATGAGGTCTAGGAAATCTAATTTTTATTTCAATTGCTATTCAACTATCTAAAATTATATAATGAAGCCCGAAGTTTATTTTTTGTCATGATGATTCATCTATAAATAAGTTATGAGATAAACAAATTAAATTAAATATCGAAAAGCATACTTAGAGTGGAAAAAGCTGATAAACATTTCAAGAAAACAATTTTTAGCGGAGCAGAGTAGATGCAAAAAACAAGCAAGTCACAAAAGGACTCTATTAGGGGGTGGGGAAGAAAAGCTGCTGACCCAGGCCTCGAAATAATGGTGGCTCAATTGGCAATTAAAAAATAAAAGCGAAAGAAAAATTTAATTGAAATTTTGTATTTCTTCTGCTTTCCCCCACTAGGTTTTATTAATTTTAATTTTTCTTATGTGATTATTTTTTGCCCCGAGCATCGCTTTTTATTTTTTTTACTTTATAAATATATATATATATATATATAGAGAGAGAGAGAGAGAGAAAGTATTGAAGGGTGAGGGCAAGCCAGTCTGACCTGATGATTGATTTGGAAATTTTTTTTGCAATTCATTAAAATATTTGAAGGATCTAGAGTCATGTTCTAATAATTGTTTTCTTCAAAGAAAACAAAAATTTCAATCTGGTATGACAGTGGTGTTCTCTGCTCGTTACACCAGATTTTTTGTGTCGACATATATTTAGTTTCCGCCGATATATTTGAATTCAAGATATAAAATTTATAAATATGAGAAAATATTTATATTTTGTTACCTACAGTATATCTCCTATCTTTCCTATGAAGTACAAGAGTAAAGTAAAGTGTGCTTCAAAAGATCTCAATTCTAAAAAATAATTGATTTTTGCATTTTAATCAAAATCGTTGGAGCGAATTTTGAGAAAATCCAAAAAAACTGAAAAAGTACATCAGTAAAGTACTAGTACTTTTTAGCGGATTTTGATTAGAAACTTATTTTCACCCCTCAGGGGGGTGCCTAACTCAAATATAAAATTTTAACCCCCTAGCTCAATTTCTTCATTCTTTAAATTGAACACAGACAGACACACAGACAGACCATGTTGCGAAAACCACTTTTTGAATTCAGGGGACCTCAAATCGTGTATATCCAACAAAATCTCGACATCGCATTTTTGACATGAATCCAATACTTTCTCTATATATTAACATATTTAGGTAAGAGAAAGTAAAAATTCAAATTTAATACATTTTAATATATTTTGAATTCTAGAAATTAATTAAAACTTATATAATTGTATTTTTTTTTTAGTCTCGAGGAGGAGGTTTCGAACTGGAAATGCATTATCCTCAATGGCGACGAATCAATAAACCGATTGATAGGCATCATTCTCTCCTCGACTCTCTTACTAAACTCATTGAAGGTATCATTGATTCTTTATTACCTCTAAACAAATATCAATATTATATTTTAATTCCAAGGAACACAATTTCCATAGTTAAGATACGGTTGTTAAATTTGACAAGGTCAAACTAATTGCCTATTTTCAAATAATTTCTCATTATTATCTAAAATAAACCTGTTTTAATATATAGAGATGATGTCCCCTGTATCCAAAAAAGTGGTTTTTCTCAACATGGTCTGTCTGTGTCTGTTTTGTACAAAATCCAAACAGTACTAATACTTTACCGTACTTGTACTTTTTCAGTTTTTTTCGATTTTCTCAAAATTCGCTCTAACGATTTTGATTAATTTTTTAAAAATCAATTATTTATATATATATATATATATATATATATATATATATTAAATGTTCTGGAAGGTTTCCGCGACCGGATGTATGCAAAGATAAGTTTTCTCGGGTTAAGTCGCGTGGGGTGCTGGAGATTTACTCGACGTTTCGGCTCTCCTTTTGGAGCCATTTTCAAGAGAGAAGGAAGTTAGGAGGTAATGGTGGAGGGGGGTTATTTACGGGGTCGCAGTCTTCCTCGTCCCCAGGTCAATTTGGTGGATGACTCAGAGGCGTGGATTGGTCTCTGAGAGCTGGAGGAAGGTTTGTTGTGTGTAATTGTGTTCGATTTAGGTTGACTACGGGGCCTCAATCTGCCTACTCCCCAAGTCGGTGTATTGGTGGTGTGTTTGGTGGATGCCTCAGAGGTCTGGGTTTGTCTCTGAGGAATGGACAGTGGTTGGTTCTGTGTAATCGGGTTTGTGTTTGGTTTGGGTTGACTTTGGGGCCTCAATCTGCCTACTCCCCAAGTCGGGGTGTTAGCTCTTGGTTCTCTGGTCAACCTAAACCGAACACAATTACACACAACAAACCTTCCTCCAGCTCTCAGAGACCAATCCACGCCTCTGAGTCATCCACCAAATTGACCTGGGGACCAGGAAGACTGCGACCCCGTAAACAACCCCCCTCCACCATTACCTCCTAACTTCCTTCTCTCTTGAAAATGACTCCAAAAGAAGAGCCGAAACGTCGGGTAAATCTCAGCACCCCACGCGACTTAACCCGAGAAAACTTAACTTTGCATATATATATATATAATGTACCAGGTGGTGCAGGTGAATAATCAATTTATTTCTTAAAAATACGAATAACTCCTCTCAACCATTTCTCCTATCATTCCTATGAAGTTCAAGAGTAAAGTGGTCTTCAGAAGATTTCAATGGCAAAGTGAGAATATACATTTTAAAGAGCATCTAAAAAAATAAATCATTTTTGAATTTTAATCAAAATCCTTGGAGCGAAAATTGAAAAAAAAAACTTAAAAACTACAACAGTAAAGTACTAGTACTATTTGATCGATTTTGATTCAAAATTATTTTCACGAGCCAGGGAGGTTCCTAACTTAAATATAAAATTTCAACCTCCTATCTCATACTCGCCTCGCCGAAGGCTTCGTCCACTAAACACGGGGTCTATATTTAAATGCAGTATATAATATATTTATTAAAATTTTGCAGCTTGCAACGAGACCAATGCAACAACCGACAGATGGCTTTCACGATTGGAAGGGAGTGGATGGCTGAATAATATCAAGGATACTCTTAACTGCGCTTGTTTGGTTGCACAATGTCTTGATAAAGTGAGCATTTTCTATTAATTAATATTTTTTAGTGTTTAACATGTATGAACAAATAAAAATCCTATTTCAAAAAAAGGTTATTCATAAAAATAACACTTTCAAAAAATACCTAACATACCGTATAACCATACAATAACAATGAAAGTTAGGAGCAGTGGCTGTGACAGAATTTTGTTAAGGGGAGCGGAGCCGAAGTTTGTGGTGTAGTGGAAATTGAGAGAAAGTGGCACACTTAATAGAGGGGAGGGTAATATAAGTTTCGGCATACTAATCTAGAGTTGTAATACAACTCGGGTTCAATAGCTGGCCCACGAAGAGGGGAATTGAGCCATATTCCTCTTTTAAAATAACTGAGACTTTTTTTCTTTAAAGCATGTCCTCCCCTGCCCCCTCCAAAAGTTACCATTTAAAGAGATGGTCCGTGGCGGTCAAAACTGTCGCTTGCCTACTAACGAAATGATTAGACCGTGAGTTTAAACGGCGGGCAAATCTGTTAGCTAGATCCGTAGCGGTCAAAAGTGGCGCGTGCTTGCCCACTAACGAAAAGATAAATCCGTGTTTGGACCGGCACGGTAAAATCCGACAGATTTCTATGGCCAGCTATTCCCATTTACAGTAAAAAGTATCCACTATTGCTCCACTCTCCTGGGGTTTGAGAATGGTGCCAACAAAGGGCCTTAATGGCCTAAATTACGAAAGCGGCCACTTTAACTGAACCCAACCCTTGGAGATTGCCGACAAGAAACTCAAATAATTATATGATTAAAATTATAATGTAAATATTTAGTGGCTGTAGATTCAGGAATTCAAGAAGATGATAATTGAGCCGATAAAACTTTTATTTATTTATTTTTACTTTCTCTTACCTATATGTATATGTTAATATACATATATATATAGAGAGAGAGAAAGTATTGGATTAATGTCAAATATTCGATGTCGAGATTTTGAATGGATCTTCACGTTTTGAGGTCCCCTGAATCCAAAAAAGTGGTTTTCGCGACATGGTCTGTCTGTGATTGTGTGTGTGTCTGGGTTCAATTTAAAGCATGAAGGAATTGAGCTAGGAGGTTGAAATTTTATAATAAGTTAGGCACCCACCTGAGGCGTGAAAATAAGCTTTTAATCAAAATCGGCCAAAGAGTACTAGTACTTTACTGATGTACTTTTCAGTTTTTTTCGATTTTCTCAAAATTCGCTCCGACGAAGAGAAGAAAAAAATTTTAATTAAAAGAAAATATTTACCGTCATTCATTTATTAGTATTCCAGTAAATGTAAAAATCTTTGTTCTTGAGAATTATAGAGTTTAGAGATTCAGCCCAGTTAGCCTAGAAAAAAAAAGTGAATTAGAGATTATAATAATTTAATAATTTAACTAAAAATGTTTTATTATATCGATGCCTTCAGGCTTTTTTTCCAATGTGGTATTTATAATATAATACATATTCATTATAATATCGCCTGCTGAGAATCATAGTAGTGAAAGTCCTAAATTCAACAATTCGAGAAAAGGCGTTTTAAAGTTTTATAAACATAGAAGCTTATATTTAAATAGCCGAGCATCAAATCAATAAGCCAGAATCAATAGCAAAGAAGGGAAATATATTTTCGCCACTTTGGCACTCAAAATAAAATTAATTGCAAGTCTGTTTAATCATTAGATTAGACATTCCTACACTTTACATCTCGTCTACTTATATTTGAATATATATTCTGAAAGGCTTACGCGGTGGGTATATTTGAAGAATTTTCTCGGGTTGAGTTTGCTTTGGTTGTTGAGATTTACCCTACGTTTCGTCTCTTATTTTGGAGCAATTTTCAAGAGTGTAGGATTGGGAAGTAATAGTAATAGTGGTTTATTTTCAGTATCGCAGTCTTTCTTATCCCAGGCCTGGATCTCTTTGCGGTCTAGATAGAGTTATATGTCTCTTGAAAATGCCTCCACAAGATAAGCTGAAACGTCAAATAAATCTTAACAACCAATGTGACTCAACCCGAGAAAAGGAAAATATTCTTTAAAATCATTTGATATTAATATTCTATAATCATAAAATTATTGCTATGTTTCAGGAAGGAGCGTCAGTGCTGGTTCATGGATCAGAGGGCTTAGATGCCACACTGCTGGTTACGTCATTAGCTCAAGTGATTCTCAATCCTGATTGTCGGACAGTCAGAGGGTACGAATCATCCAATTAATTCATCTTTCAAATAATTTTACATTTTTTATATGTTTTCGAGATCTATATATTTGAATAAGATATTAGTATTCAAAATACCTCGATTCGGACTTTCACTGAGTCATAGATATATTTACTCACAGTCTTGTTAAATATGACTCAGTTAAAGTTCGAAATGAGGTATTTTGAATACTAATATTTTATTCAAATAAGCTCAGGGACCCACATAGTGTGGGTTGGCGACCACGAGCTGCACTAGCTGGGACTTGCAGTATTTCTGTTCTTTGCATGCCAGTCTCTTTCCTTCTAAATTTTCAACAGGCGTCAGACCATGCGAGGGGTCAGCCTATTTAACTATAACTTAACCCCACGGCCTTAAGGGCCTTGCTGCTTACAGTAGTGTGATAGAGCAGACCTAGATGTCTGCTCTATCCTGGTTTTAATGGCGGCGGACAAGTCAGAAATTTTTCTTTAAAATTTCTTGGTTAGTGAAATGTATGGTTAACTTACGTATAAGGGAAGTGAGTTTTTGTTGGTGTAGGTTGAGGGTCCGGTGGACTGGTGCAATGGATAGCACACTGATGCCCCGGAAAGGCTGGAGATCCTGGGTTCGATTCCTGGGGACCATGGGGGGTTTGGCCTCACCAACAAAAAACATACAATCTAACCTTGACTCGCATAGCCTGTTGGTCCTTATAAAATGGCAAAAAATATTTTACACAATTGTGCCATTCGACATTTTGAGGAATTCTGTTGACACGCTTCAGCCCTAATGATGGTCATATATCTGACCGAAACATCGGCTTGAAGCGATTAATAAACGAAATAAACTTAGCTGCAATCGCTCTTTTCTTTCTTCCTTACTACAAAAAACATACAGTCTTGTTAAATAAATTTTTTATATGTTTGATCTATATATCGCCTGCTGAGAATCATAGAGGCGAAAGTCCGAAAATTCAATTTTTGAGTTAAGCCTAGCAATCATAGTTAAAACGTCTCTTTTGAGTGCCAAAGTGTCAAAAATATATGTCCATTCTTTGGTATTGATTCTGGCCTATTTATTTGTTGCCCGGCTATTTAAATGTATATGTTTACAAAAAAAATTTTCAAAAGTCTTTTCTCGAATTGTTGAATTTTGATCTTTCGCCACTATGATTCTCAGCAGGCGATATATTCAGCTACAGCCACGATCTAATCTATATATAAATAATATATCAAACACGTCTTTTATTTCCTATTTTTTCTCTCTATTATTATCATGTTTTTCAAAATCTTTATTCCCACTTAAATCAGATATCCGAGTTTCATCTTTATCTTAAATATGTAGAAGTAATTTTTCTCGGGAAAAACTTGAAAATGAGCAATTTTTTCATTATTATTATTATATTGTTTCTACTAACTCTTTGACCTTTTTTCTATTTATTTCAGGATGGAAGCCCTGGTGGAACGTGAATGGTTACAGGCAGGACATCCATTTGCCACTCGCCATCAGAAAGGAGCCTATGCATCAGGGGCCAGCGGAAGGGCTAAACATCACGCGCCTACTTTCCTTCTTTTTCTAGACTGCGTCTCCCAGATTCACTATCAATTCCCCTGTAGCTTCGAGTTCACCACCGGCTTTCTCATATTCCTATTTGAACATTCATATGCCTCGCAATATGGTTAGATATCTTTTTAAAAAATTATAAGATGTAGAAGTAGCTGTCAAACGATTAGATAAATAAAAGGAGATAAATATTTAGTTGACATCCTCTCCTTTTATTTATGAATTTATAAGAATATACCAATTTAGTTTTGAAATTGAGAATTTCACAATTTTTAAATCAAAACTTTGAGTCTAATCCATTGGCGAGGGAAATTGAGAATTAGCAGATAAGATGAAAAATAGAGTTAGATGAAAAATAATTGAGTGAATTCCTTAAGTACAGTATTACAGTATCTTAAAATATTCGAATAGTCTGGATCTCAAATATATATATTATTAAATATCGGTTATCGTTTAAAGTCATATATGGCCTAACTTGCCGACTGTGAGTTTGTGTGTGTGAGTGTGAGTGAGAAAAAAGTGTGTTTAAAAAAAAAAAAAATTCGAAAATAGAATTTAATTTAAATATAAATAAGATAATAATGAAATATTCCAATATTAGAATCCTTCATTTCTATTTAGACTGATGATATATTAATAATACCGAAAATTTTTTTGTTTCAGGTACTTTCTTAGGTAATTGCGAAGCTGATCGTGAAAAAATGAAACTTGCCGAAACCACTGTCAGCCTTTGGTCATACCTTAACACTCCTGAAATTTTACAACTTTATCTTAATCCCATGTACGATCCTAATAATAAAGTCATATGGCCATCGGTAGCACCTATGAGTCTAGTAAGTATTATCCACATATAAATTTATTTTGAATTTAGAAATTTGTGAGTGGGCCCGGGCCCCCTCACCCCCTCTCCCTTATATACGCCCCTGTGATCAGAAACTCATTCAAAGCTGTCCATGATGAACTCGTGGCAATAAAGTTCTTACTTAGTCTGAACTATTATTTATAGTCCAAAATTGAAGAAAAATAAATGTTAGAAAAATTCAAAAGGTCTCTAATTTAGCAATTTTTGTGAGTATGTTTATTTGTTGATTAATCCATAACCCTCGGGAATTATATCTGGAATCTCCAATCTATTCGGGCATCGTTGTACTCCCCTTTGCACCAGGCCACGAGACCTGGCAGACCCACACCAAGAAATAATCATATTTTCTCCCCTTTTCCTATATAAATAAATTAACATTGTATTTCTCAACCAAGAGAATGAAAGTGAGAAATCTTTAAAGAAATACTTTTCACTTGTCATTCGCTTATTATACCAGCTTGGGGACAGTAAGGTGTTAGAGCAGACCAAGCTAATATAACAAGCATCTAGCAAGGGATTCGTTAAAGAATTATCACTTCGATTCTCTTGGTATAGAAATGCAATACCATAGGCATATATAGGGAATTGTGACTATTTGTTGGTATGGTTGAGAGTCCAGTGAAATCATACAGATGCCCCGGATAGCCTGAAGATCCCGGATTCGAATCCTCTTGGGATGTTTGGCCCACCAACAAATTACAACATATTTACAAAAATTCTTAAATATACCTATGACTTGTCAAGTCCGAGGTATTTATTGAATATTAATATATTTTTCAGTGAATAGATCTCCAAAAATATCTAATAATAAGCTTCAATCTAATAATAACCTTTAAATTGACATATAACAATCAATAAAGAGAGAAATGTATCGGTAAATAATGATACAGTATATAAAATGTACTTTAACCTAATTAATTATTTTTCCATCAACTAATTAATATTTGTTAGACATTTCTTAATTTAGATAAAAAACAAAGGCATCAAAAATAAATTCTTATAAAAATTCATTTAAACTTACTGTTAGATATGTTTGTATACGTATTAATGAATTGAATCGAATAATTTTCTTATACCCCCAAAAAAATAAAATTTCTGTATAGACAGACATATATTTACATTTTGAAAACGTAAAAATATTCAAAAAGTTTAAAATGTAATTGATACTTAATGATTTTTTAAAATATTTTGTTAATTTTCTAAATTTAGATTATAGTAGTATATATAGATAAAGGTTAATTGCTTACAATTCAATTTTTGATATCAATATATGGTTTCTTTCCTTATAATTTCATTTCTTCATTAAATGGCATGAATGATGAAACAAGATTAATTTTTGAAAAGATTGTTAAATGAAATAAAATTGCACTTTCACTTTTCAATCAGATAGTTGGATTGACTCAACAATGACGAATCGAAGCCATCTTGGCCAGGAGCAAACGGTCATTTAAAAGATTTCATTATGGAAGTCAGGGCTATCCTCTTTTCGTAGACCGAAAACTAAAATTAGAATAACAATACTAATTTGATTTGGTTAATTTATATTTCCGTCGGAATAAAAAATTTTTCAATTTTTTTTTTTTTTTTCGAAAATAAAAATCTTATTTGAGCGCGCCAAAATTATAAAGGTATTTCTAAGCAATTTTTTAGAATAGTGTTTTGTTTAAACGAGATCCATTAAATATTCTAGAATATTTCTAAACCCTCTAGCCCAGGGCTTCGATTACCGAAGGTAAGAGAAAGTTGTGTGCTGTGCGCCAGTTACACCAGATTTTTATCTATACCATCCACTATTCTTATTTATAAAGAGAGAGTGTGAGTTTGTTTGTATGTAGGGCTAAGCTCAGTAATTTACTAATTTCTTCGAATACTTTGGAGCCCCCCCCCCCCCCCCCAAATGACGTTCTTGCCTATATGGCCAAAAAAATATATCGCTGTCCGCAAATGGCAGCGACGGGACTAGCTTATTCCCAATAGGATTAGAAAACATTTTAATAACATGCCCCATGATTTTGGTTTTGAACCAATTGAGGAGGGGGAGGAGGCGACATTTTCCCTAGTAGCACCGTCACAGAACAATTCGTTTTAGAAGTCTTCTCTAGCCCAAAATCGGGAAAAGGCTATAGATCACAATTCAATTATAAATTTCTTTCTTTTTAAGCCTTACAGATGGCAAGTAAAATATTTAGAAATGAGTAATTTAAATAGAACGGTAAATAATTAATTTTTAACTTGAATGCTATATAATACAATTTGAACAGTTGAATTTAGCGCCTGACATTACAATGTCTATTTTTAATTATATTTGAAATAAAAAAACTGATTTGATAAGTATTTTTCAGACACTCTGGTCCGAATTGTACCTGCGCTGGGTGGTGGATCAAACCAGTCAACGTGAGGCATGGGAGGCAATCAGTGCCCTCAAGGCCAAGGACAAGGAGCTTCGATTAAAGGCTCATAGATTGCGCAGGCAGTTAGCTGAGTTAGAACGCGAGGCCCTTGAATGGGGTGTCGTGAGGCGCGAGACCTTGGCTGCCGGAGATCATGCACAGAGGGAGCCTGAGCATAGCAATGGCGAAGAGAAGCACGACGACTAAATCTAAGCACAAATATTTCCTAGAAGATAGACTACTGTAGTAAGATCCACAATCTCATTCCACTTTTCTCATTTTATTTCTATAGTAATATATTAAATTAAGTTTCATGTATATATTAGTATTATTTGTTAAAAATTGTACAGTAAGATATTTTGACCAAAGATAAAATAATATTTTAATATAAATAAATTTTTATTTATAATTATTGTATTTATATACTAAATAATTAAAGTATTTATATATATATATATATAAGAAATATAATTACTATTTTTTTTATGTGAATATTATTGTTACTTATTTGTAAAGATCTTTTTTTTTATTTGAATTCAATAAATGTTTATCCGCAAGTTGAATTGTCATTTTTCCTCCATTCAGGAATCTTAAGCTTGGGTACTCTGCGGATATTAGGCACGGGCTTGAAGGGCCCCGGAGTGGCCTCTTCGGCCTTGGATCGGGCTGTCGTGGCTACGGTTGGCCGAAGAACTCGGGACGGGTCACGTTCGGCCGACACGCCACGCCGGGCAGGCGATTGGGTCTCTTTTTCTTGTTGTCGTTTCTTACGAAGTTCAACGAGACGAGCCACATGGTCTCGGTCTTGTTGACGAAAGTGACGCATCCTCTCGGAGGGCGTCGTCCGTGGTCGAGGACGCTTCTCCACCTCTACTGGTGATGGATCCTCTTGTGAGGGTATTACCGGAGACTTGTGTCGCTCCTTCCGTAGATTCTCTACAATTTCACGTTTGATATTACGTTCTTTACGGCGCCGCTCTTCGGCCTCGCGCTCTTTTTTCTCGATCTCTTTCTTTTTCTCTTCGTCTTCAGTTTTTTTTTTTAATTTCCAAGCCCGAATTCTGGCTTTCTCCTCTTCCCTATCCTTTTTAATTATATTTACTTCAGAGATCTTATTTTCAACTTCATTTTCTATTTCATCTGGTTTTTTAATTTTCTGATTTTCTCTCCATCTTTCTAATGCTTTAATATGATTCTTTTTTAACGATTTGTATTTTTTATACCAGTGATTATGAGCAATTATTTCTTTTTTTGTTTTATCTGGAAAAAGTGCTAATAGATCTTCACTTGCCTCTTCTATAACACCTCTATACTTTTTAAGAATTTTGACAAAATGATGATGGTCATTTGAAGTCCAGCCGCCGCTATGCCCTCCAAATTGGACCAGAAACCTCCGAAATATTTGTACCTCAGCGTACTCGTCTTGATGGTCATCGTTTAAAGGGAGAGAGGCTGAGAAGGGTCGAGTTGACCATCGCGGAAGCCTCTCTTGGGGCATATCACCTTGCCAGGATTCAATTTCAGAAACAAATCGGTCTATCTCTCTTGTTAACTTAATTTCTTCATCGAGGATATAATCCCAAGCGCGACCTCCTAGAGCCTTGAAAATATTAATTTTCCCATAGAGGTCGTTGAGGTACCTCTGATAATATTCCTTGTCATCAGACTCGAGCTCCTCCTCTTGACCGATGTCCTTACGCACAATATTGAGTGCTTGATCGATGTTCGTCTGTAAAAGTTGGAACTCACTTGCCTCATCCTGACGTTGGCTTTCCAGGGTATTTTGTAAAAATAGCATTTGCCCATGAAGGTTCTGATCGACGTGCCGAAGTGCATTAATACTGTCTTTGACGCGGTCCGAACGGTCAGTCTCAATCTTGAGACGGGCTGCCTCTTTGATAAAGCCCTCAGGACTCATCAGAAAGGCTTTACAGAAATTTCGCTCAGATTGGTGCATCGGGGGTCGAAAACATCAACAGCCAAGTTTGTTTTGGTTACGAGCTGGCTGGCTGAGCTGTGGGAACGACCGAGCGTTCCCCTTTGTGCTCGGCACGCATGGGTAGCTCGAACGCGCGCCAGGTGTGCCGAAACCTCCTCCCTTATCATTCAAATTAAACTTTTGCTTTAAGAAATTTATCTTCTTTCAAACACTCGTATAAGATATGTATATATACAATATATATATATATATTTAACATTTATTGAACTTTTACATATTTAATTATTTAATATGCTTATGTGCAAATTAATCTTCAACTTTTAATTAATTTGACAAATATTAAAATGAGTTTTTTTTTTTTTTAGAATCATTAAAAGAATGATAAGAGCATATCTAAAGTTTATTTATTTGGAAAAACATTGTTTTATTACTATAAAAAATAAATATTTACATTGTACAGACAGACTATATCATCTGCGTATTTACAGTGTATTTGCCATTGGAGTAGAAGAGGAAGGGGAGGGAGGTACTATTTAGTTAATATAAAAAATTCATTAAATAAAAATAAAAAGCCTGCCGGAAGGCCTCTGTACTTATTTGTTTAAAATATATGTACATTTTGAAAGAGGGGGCCAATGGAGCTTTAGGCCAAGGCTCCGAAAAAAATCGATATGGATATTTATCAAAATAAATAAATTACCCAACAGAGGCCGTAACGGCAACATTCTCGAATCTCTTGGACTAGCCAGGATTTTTGGTTATAGAAAAAATAAACAATTTTTTTGTTTTCGCGAAAGCTTAGACTTAGGGCCAGGCCTCCCCTTAATTCGCCACTGTAGAAAAGATGCGATTTTCAGTCCTCAGGTGCTTCAGACAACGAGCACAAGAAGATCGCTTGAAAAAAGCCTATTGCGCAGTGAATAAAAGTTTGCTCAGGCCCCTACGTATTCTCAGAATCAAGAAGCCATTCTAGTGTTTGTAACTACCAAAGCAATCAGCGTGTGGAACGTCCCCCGGTAGCCATAGGTACTTTTTGATTACAATATATGAGTAAAATTCAAAATCTCTAAATGGCCTAAGAAGCCAACAAGGATGAAAAAAACTACCAAAGCAATATAATTACAATTCGGAGAAAAAGTTTAAGGGCCCTTAAAAAGGAACAGCTTTAATTAACTTACTTAATGAGAGCTTTTTATAATTCCCATCCTTAATAACGACTATTTTTAACGAATCAAAGTTATTTTAATTTATCTAGAAAAATATTATTTTAAAAAATCATATTTTTATAATAAAGTCAAAGAAATTTTTTTTTCTTGAAAAACTGAAGGAAATCAAAATTAAAAGTTGGGAAATATATAAAAAATTTCAAAAATATTAGTGCATATTTAATTTATCTTCATTAAACACATGGGCGTAACTAGGGGGGTGCCAGGGGGGCCTGCCCCTCCAGAAGGCTCGTGGCCCCCCCTCCCAGGAAGCTCCCTGCCCCAAGAAAAATTGAGAAAATATGGGGCTTTCCAGGCCCCCAGAGGATAGCTGGTCTCATGCCCCCCCCCCCCCCAGTCAAATTCTCTAGTTACGCCCATGATTGCACATACAGATCAGATTCATATGCGAGGGAGATAAAAAAAAAATGAAATTTTTTCAATTCTAACATATCCCAGCATCGGGGCGACCAGTAAGGGGGCAGGGGAAGAGAAAAAATAGGTAATAAATTTATAGTCTTTTTATTTAAAAAAAAGTGACTTATATTTGTTTTAACTATTATTATCCATAAAACCCACGAAGGATCCGGCTTAATGCCAAACAGGAGAATCGCTGCAAAAAAATTCATACCTTCCCCCACCCCCCTCTGACAAATCCTAGTTGCATCACTATTTTCTTGACTTGTAGGAAGATTAAAATTTTTTTCAAACTCCGTGAATAACATTCATCAGGTGCTGAATAAGTTATTTGTAATCAAATTCAGAGAAAGAGATTTTGATTCATACACAATAACCGTTTTGTTATTTCCCCTATGCTATTCATGCATGGGTTCCTTTTCTTTTTGAAACATTTAATTATAAGCAAATTTCACTTTATATCATAATTTAGATCATATAATTTATGTATAATAAATAAACAAATCAAACAAGACTCAATTTTTATAAATTTATAAGAGAAGTATTATTAAATTTTTTTCTCAAACCCCCCCCCCCCCCGCATATCCTCCTGTATAGAAAAATTTGAAGCAAAAAAGTTTTTAATTTAATATTCATTAGAATAGATTTTTTTTGATGGCCTCTGGCGCTAAGACTAATATCAGAAAAAAACGTATCCGCTTATATTTTTAGACAAAATTTTTTACCTTCAAAAGTTGCTTTGTTGTTGTTGTTGACTAGTTTTCGATTTAAGAAAAAGAAAAACCTGAAAAACAAGTGAAAATTCGTTAGTTATTCTGATTTAACAAATGGTTTTTGAAAAAGATTAAGGTACAGTGAAGGACAATATCAAGTCCCACCCATGCGTTTTCTACTTGTGATTATTTCATTGTTTTTATAAGAGAAAATGAAAAAGTTTATTGGAAATTTTCTAAGTTTGAACCATAAAAATTTCCATTAAAAAATATATATTTTTTTTAAAAAACAATGAAATAATCACAAGTAGAAAACGCAAGGGTGGGACTTAATATTGTCCCTCACTGTACAAAAAAATCTGGTGTGTCAACCACAGAACTGTGCGACCAGTCACATTAGATTTTTTGTTCTTTTAGTTTTCTCCAATATATTAAAATTCAAGATGTAAAATTTATAAAGATAGCAAAATATTTATATATATGAAGTACAAGAGTAAAGTAGTCTTCAATCAAATGTGAGGCCAAAATGAGAATATAAATTTTAAAGAGGTTCTAAAAAATAATTTTAATCAAAATCGTTAGAGCCCATTTTGAGAAATTCGAAAAAAAAAAACTGAAAAAGTACTAGTAATCTTTGACAGATTTTGGTCAAAAGCTTATTTTCACACCTCAGGAGGGTGCCTAACTTAAATATAAAATTTCAATTCCTTAGCTCAATTCCTTCATGCTTAAAATCGTTACACAGACAGGTCAACCAAAATCTCGACATCGAATTTTTCGATCGCAATACTTTCTATATATATGCATAGGCGCCGGAACTGGGGGGGGGCAAGGGTAATTGCCCCCCTGACATCCTATGGGGGGGGGGGGCAATATGTCTTCTTTTATTTCATTTATTTTTAAAAATGATATATTTTTACTTTTGAAAAATAAAATCTAAATTTAAAAAAATTAAAAGAGTAAGAAATTCATTTTTTTCCAAATTTTTTCCAAAAATTTTTGATAAAATCACTAGCAAATTTTTTTAAATTTTAATTTTATTAAAATTGTGATTTTATTTAAAATTTTTAAAGCTTTATAGTAGATTTGTTTTTGTTTTATACTATTTGAACATATTAAATTATTTTAATTTTCTAAAAAAAAATTTTTTGCCCCCCCCCCCCCCTGATTCAAATTCAGTTCCGGGGGCCCTGTATATATATATATATATATATACAGGGCCCCCTATATACATTCCTTATATAGGTAAGAGAAAGTAAAAATTATTCTATTATAATTAAAATGAAATTATCATTTGAAGAAAAAATGTTTTATATTTTAAAACAAAGCCTATTCCACTTATATTCGAGGATTATTTAAATAATATAACTGAGTATTTAGAGAAAATATTATTGCTACGAATGTTTTTCTTTGTTGTTGTTGTTGTTTTGATTGCGGTCTTGAGTAGGGTTAAAGAAAGAGAAAAAACCTGCAGAACAAGTGCAATTTTTCCATCTTCTTCAGTTAAAGAAAGAAAGAAAGGAAATAGTGAGTGAGTAGTACCAGGGAGAGTGGGGGGGAGTGGGGGGAGAAGGAAAAGTAGGGGAGGTTAACTCTTGGTTGTTAAAAATTTAGTGAAGAAAACAAAATCCCAGGGGCCGAAATGGATTGAATTCTTCTGCCTTTGATTTGTACAGGATCCATCAGAGAGCTGAGATGCTGCACTAGTCATTCTCTCCCTCTCTCTCTTTTTCTTTCAAACACACACACACTCACACAAACGCACAGATAAATACTCTCCTAGGAAAACCAGTTTGCCCAGCTAAGGTCATCGCTACCCATGGGCAGTTCACTTTACACGGAGATCCAACCGTTTTTATTTTTTCTCTCTCTTCAAACTAAATTTCAAATCAAGAATTAGAAAATAAAAGTATATAAATTCGAATTTTTTCGCCGCCGATCCCGCACCGCGGGATTAATAATGGCGAGGACAGAAGAAGAAGAAATTCGAATTTTTTGAAAAGTTTCATATGAGAATAAGACAAAAATTTATTTTTTTCATTAAAGTTATGTTTAAAATTTCAATAAAAAAAATCTAGTGTGACTGATCGCACAGGACAACTTTCTCTTACCTTTGGTGATGGCAAAATTGAAATATAAATATATAATGAGAAAATACATTTTAAAGAGGATCTAAAAAATAATTGATTTATGAAGGAGCGAATGTTGAAAAAATCGAAAAAACTGAAAAAGTACATCAGTAGAGTACTAGTACTTTTTGTCAGATTTTGTTCAAAAGCTTCGTGTCACGTCCCAGGGGGTACCTAACTTAAATATAAATTTTCAACCTCTTTTCGTTTTGTTCACACACACACACACACACACACACACAGACAGACCATGCTGCGAAAACCCCTTTTTTGGACTCAGGGGACCTCAAAACTTATATATCCGTCAAAATCTCGACATCGAATTTTTGACATGAATCCAATACTTCGATTTATATATATATTATTACAAATATACATAGGTAAGAGAAAGTAAAAATAGTCAATAAGATTAAAATATAATTTTTAATTACAAATAAAACATTATAAATTTATTTGCGCATTCCAAACTCAGCATTCTTTTCTTTCTCTTCTAACAAAAAGGAATCCGACAACTCTAGAGAAAACAATTTGCGAGTTATGCATTTGTATATTTTTGAAAAAGAGAAAATTTGTAAAATTTTAGTCAACAAGAATATAACTTGAGTGTAAAATAAAATTTCAATTATAACCATAGTCAGATATGTGATATGTGGGGAGGGGGGGGGGGTCAAATCCAGTGACGTCATTTCAGTTTTTGCTTAGGGGGAGACAAAAAATTATTCCTCTATATTTTTATCTATATTATCTTCTATACTTATTTATTTTATTTATAAATAAAAATATAAAAGAGAAATATAATTAATTAATTTTTCTGTTTAACTGTGGTTCATTTGTAAAAATTACAACGTATCGGCCACACTTTCTGAGAGCTTTCCTCAAGTACAAGATTACAATGGTTATTAAATCTTAAGACAATCTCATTTGGCTTGAATAGTTTATATTTATTCATCATTAGCAACTCCCCCCCCCCCCCCAAAAAAAAAGTAATCTGGCTTCGGTCCTGATTATGACATTTACTATAGCACCAAAAAAATTTAGAAGGTCAACCTTTTCACATTTTTTAATTAAATTGCACACTTTTCTACTTTTATTTTTATAAATGTTGAAAAATAACTCTAAATCAAGAAGAGATTTTATTTTATTCTTTGAAAGTGTTTCCCCAGGTCTGTTACCGTTAGTGGACGTTTTTTCCGGCCAGGCAAGCAAGCAAGCAAGTAGATAGAAGAGAGAGAGAAAGAGAGAGTCAGGTAAAGAAAGAGGGAGAGGGAGAGAGCATCCCTTCGTTGGTTGCCCTTTGCCTTGGCTGCCCTTGCCTTCTTGCTTGCATGCTCAGGCATCCCAAGGCAAAAGCAGGTGTGCATCAGGCAACTTAATTCAAAATCCCACTCGTCTAAATATCCATATCTAACCGAATTTGAATAAAATTAATCACACATTTTGAAATTTTATTTTATTGTAGCGACATTATTCGATAATAAACAAAGATCATATTAAAATATATCACTGTTTATTGAAATGAAGGAGTTTTTATTAATTATTTTAAATTAATTTTTCATCTCCTTTTATTAAATAAAAAATAATGCTCCTAACGACATTAATGGCTTGCAGGGAAACAGGTTTTTTTTTTGAAAACTTGAAATTGAACCCAATGTTTGTATTTATTTGAAAATGATAAACAAGAAAAAGCTAGTCCAACTATATTTTGTTTGAGGAACAAGCTTTCTTCGTTCTAATGTGTATTCATGGGTGGAGGGACGTGTGGAAAAGGGCCAGCCAGACCTCAGGCTAAAAAAAAAATTCGATAAAACAAAAGAAAAAAAAAGTGCAAAATTCATAACCACTCATTATGGGACTAACAATAAAAAATTTTATTTGTGCTTCCCTCCATCCCCAATAATAATCCTTACTCCATTACTGAATATAACTTTTTACAAACTACGATAAAAGAAAATGATTTTTTTATGTCAAGATATATTTAGTTACCGCTGATATATTATAATTCAAGATGTAAAGTTTGTAACCATGGCAATCATTTCAATTTCTCCTTCTTTCCTATGAAGCACAAGAGTAAAGTGTGCTTCAAAAGAATTCAAGGGCAAAATGAGAATATACATTTTAAAAAACATCTAAGAAATAATTGATTTTTGAATTTTATTCAAAATCGTTGGAACGAATTTTGAGAAAATCGAAAAAACTGAAGAAGTACACCAGTAAAGTACTTGTACTTTTTGGCCGATTTTGTTCAAAAGCTTATTTTTATGCCTCAGCGGGGTGCGTAACTTAAATATAAAATTTCAACCTCCTAGCTCAATTCCTTCATTCTTTAAATTGAACACACAAACACAGAGACAGACCATGTTGAGAAAACCACTTTTTTGGATTCACGGGACCTCAAAACGTGTATATCCATCGAATTTTTGACATGAATCCAATACTTTCTCTATATATAGGCATGGACGTAACTAGAGAATTTGGCTGGGGGGCCATGGGACTAGCCATCCTCGATGGGGGGGGGGGGGACATGGGACCAGCAATCCTCCGGGGGGCCTGGAAACCCCCATATTTTCTCAATTTTTCTTGGGGCAGGGAGCTTTCTGGGGGGGGCCGGGACCCCCTCGGCACCCCCCTAGTTACGCCCATGTATATACGTAAGAGAAAGTAAAATGATTTTGCAATTAAATAATAATTGAAAATATCAATTTATATTTATTTTCTTTGGTTACGTTAATTATGATAAAACTTAACATGTCTATTAATATTTCGAAAAATTTACACTTTCTTTATAGTAGATTGTTAAAAAAAAATATTTCCCGAATAAGTGAAAGTTTTTTCTCAAATAAATAGGAAAGGTCAGGTAAATTAATATCCTTGGTTGTCTAGTAGAAGCAGTTGGGAATAATAATGCGCTAAGCGAAAAGTCATGTTAAACTGAGATTGACAGCTCATCCCTTAAGGTCTTTGACTCATAGAGAGAAAGAGAGAGAATTTAGTTCCAATGAGAGAGTGAGAGAGAGTTTATTCGATTAAAAGATAATGAAAGAGAGGTTTTTGGTACAGGATGGATGACCATCTCTATCCTCCAAGAGTAGAGAATGAAGGTGTTCTCATCTAAGATGGATGTGTTTTTATAGAGTATATAGTGTGTGTGTGTATGTACGAGGCAAAAAGAGCCCAAGTCCAAGTCTTGACTCTTGGTTCTTGCCACGCCAGCAAGAAAGAGGCAAGCAAAGCGCATTCCTCACGGAGTTGCCTCCAGGCCCGGGCCAGCCAAGCCTCTCGGCCTCTCTCCCTTCTATTTTATAAATACAAGTATATACTATGGGTATAAGCCCTTTCCCTCCTCCCTTATCTAAAACCGCACTCAATTTAAATAAAAAAGTGTTCCTGTATTCTCTTGTGTGTCTTTTTTGCACTAACTACTTTGGAGATCTTTTAACCAGTTTTCAAAATACTCAATTTAAATATATATAATTAGTAATAAAAAATAAATTTTTATTAATATAAGTAATAATTATTTATGATAGTTGTTTGGCGGAGTTCAACAAGTTTCATAATTTATTCTTAGTGGTTGTGCTGCCAGTTTTCAAAAAGGGTAAAAAAAGTATTTTTATAATGAAATTTGAGGATATTAGAGTTAGAGGTAAATGTACCGGGCTATATATGATATTTTTACTTTCTCTTACCTCTATATATCTTAATATAAAGAGAGAGAAAGTATTGGATTCATGTCAAAAATTCGATGTCGAGATGGATATACTCGTTTTGAGATCCCCTGAATCCAAAAAAGTGGTTTTCGCGAACTGGTCTCTCTGTGTGTGTGTGTCTGTGAACAAAATATCTCAAGAACGAAAAGAGCTAGGAAGTTAAATTTTAAGTTAGGCACCCCCATGGAACGTGACACGAAGCTTTTGAACAAAGAGTACATAAGATTTTTTTATTTTAATTTTTTCTCGGGGGGAGGGGGCGATCGCCCCGTCTACCCCCCCCCCCCTTTCAACACGTTCCTGTCTCTACCAATAAAATGTGCGGTTATACCTAAATAAGTCATATTTGCAGCTGATTCCCAACAATCAGTCCCCAAGCTCTTATGGAAGGGTAAGAGAAAATTGTGCTAGGCGCCAGTCACACCAGATTTTTTTAAGAAGCGAGCCCGAAATTTTGGTGAAGGAAAGGCAGAGATGCAGTGGCATATTCAAGGATGAGAGTGTAATGCGGGAAATAATGATTTAGTATATTTTAATTCTGGATACAAATTAGCATTCAAAAAAGAACTTTTGTATCAACATATTCATTTTTTTTCTGTTCAAAGGGGTGGGAGAGGGGGTCTGGGAGCTGTAGTGCGCGCACTGGTTAAAGCCATGCAAATAAACAGAAATGATGAAAGAACTATTTTTTTTGGCCAATAAAGTCTAAATTGCATGTGGAGATGGCAGACAGTGGCATAACGTACACCCCTTCAAACCACGAGGTGCGGGGGGGGAGGGGGGGCGGACCCTGTGGAGGTCCGGCGGGCCGGGCCTTGACAAAAATTTCGGATTACGCGGCAAAAATTTTCAGCTAAAATACGTTATGCCGCTGATGGCAGAGTATTCCAAACAACATAAACAAATAAATCTTTGATACAGGTTAATTAAACTGATAATATTAATGAATGAATCATTTGTAATTACCCCTATATGCCACTGCATTCATTTCATCAATTTGACTCAATATTGAATGAATATTATATTAATTAATTATTATTATAGCATGGGAAAGTAATGAAATATATTTTTCTTTAAATAATAAATAAATATGTTCAATAGTCAATTTAGCCTTTAATGCCAGATCCTTATTTAAATTCCCAATAAGACCGAAAAGATTTATTTAAATTAATCACTCAGTATAACAGTCAGTAATCATGTTATTTATTAGGTATAATAGCATTGTTTCAAAGTTCTAACATGGCAAAAAGTCCTTAAAAATTCTTTTAAGTTCAATATTTACGAATTTGATGGCGCTTATTAAAAAATATTACAGATTAAATATAATGTTTAGGCGAAACAAGTTGCTTCAAAATTTTTTCCCTCCCTCAGGTTCTAATATGCTTGCAAACAATACCCTCAGAGCAGGTAAAAAGAAATCTTGTCAGTTAAAAATAAATCCCTAAACTGGTCTGGAAATTATTTATTGGACCCCATCGTTGGTGAGCACCTTGAAAGGAGGCAGAAGGGTCTGTTCCGTTTTTGTTTCGAAGTTTAAGGGGTGCTGTCTCCCTTTAGGGTTGGTAACTGGCTCCTTTGGGGAACATGAACCCTCATCTTGGTCCCTTCTTCGTAAGGGTCGACAACCAGATATTTTGTATCCCTATTCTTTCTTTCCCTCATCTGCTAAAATTATTTTTAACTGAAATTAGTAATGGAAAATTTTTTTAAAAATTAAATAAAAAAATTATATTCTTATGTTTTTGAAGGTAACGAGATTAAAAAAAAAAAAATTTAAATTAATTAAGGGGAAGAAATTATTTGATCCAGAATGGTTCTAGAAAATTTTGATGGTAGGGCATTACAAGAGGGGAAATTAAATTCAGATATTTTTTCATCTCATTTTAAAATTTATCTTCTCTACAATTAACGAAGCGCCAGGCTGTACTACGGGCCAGCTTGGATCTATAATTTCAAAATCCTAAATTATGGAAATAATAAATCAAGGAATAAAAAGAGAATATATTAATCACTTAATTAAATAAAAACGAATTTTTGATCAAAATATATAATCTCTATATGGAATGAGCTCTCTCAAAAAAAAATCTGGTATGACTGGTCGCACAGCACACAACTTTCTTTTACTTTCGGTAATCGAAAGTTGTGTTCTGTACTTGTCACACCAGATTTTTTGTGTTGGCATATGATTAGTTTCCAACAGCACGGTACATTCGAATTTTAAGTAGTAGGGTAGTAAGTAGTGTAGGGAAAAATATCTATATTTTGTTACCTTAGCAACCATTTCTCTTAACTTTCTATGAAGTACAAGAGTAAAGTGGTGTTCAGAATATTTCAATGGCAAAATGAGAATATACATTTTAAAGAGCATCTAAAAAAATATTTGATTTTTGAATTTTAATCAAAATCGTTGAAGTGAATTTTGAGAAAATCAAAAAAAAAAAAAAAAAAAAAAAAAAACTGAAAAATTACATCAGTAAAGTACAACCTCCTAACTCTTTTCATTCTTGAAATATTTTGTTCACAGACACACAGACGGATACACACACACACACACACACACACACACACTCACAGATCATGTCGCGAAAACCGTTTTTTTTGGATTCAGGGGACCTCAAAACGTGTAAATCCATCAAAATCTCGACATCGAATTCTCTCTCTATATATTAACATATATAAAGGTAAGAGAGAGTAATAATAAATCAGGAGTGATTTGCCTAAATTTTGAAAAAATGCGTTTTAAGTACATTTCTTGATGATGGATTTATATCAAAAGTTAATACAGATCTTCAATTTTAACCAGAACCACATACCAACGAAAATTAAGGGTCATACATTTTTTTTACTTTCACTCTCCTTCCTCTGAAGAAATAGAACCATTGAAGAAAAAAATCACGTACACTTAATTAAAGATTAAATAAAAATCTATTATTTTTCTTTATTATTTCGATAAAGCTAGCTATGTGATCGTTCAAGTAAAAACATAATAAGGAGGATAATTAAAATGTATGAGAATATAAGCGAGGGGAGTCGAGGCGTGGGAAGGAGACCCAAAGCATGAAATGAGGAGAAAAAAAAGCACAAATCGTGCCGATTGGACCCACAAGACCTTTTCTTTGCTTTCTAAATGATAAATAACAACAAATTGTGAGTTGAATATTTTATAGTATCATATATACAAATTTAAAAACAATGATCAAAAGAAAAATTTATTTAAAAAAATGCTCTAGTACTTTTTAGCAGTTTTTGTTCAAAAGCTTATTTTGAATGTCTGGGAGGGTGCCTAAGTTAAATATAAAATTTCAATTCCTTCATGCTTAAAATCGTTACACACAGACTGACAGACCAATTTGCATGACCCATTTTTTGGACTCAGGGGACTTCAAAACGTGAATATCCGTCAAAATCTCGACTCAGTTACCAAATATATTATTTTCGAATTTTTTGATTAAAAAAAAATATATAGATCTATATAGTTAAAAAGACTACAGCAGCATGTAGGCATAAATAATATTTTTACTTTCTTTTACCTATATATGTTAATATATAGAGAGAAAGTACTGGATTCATGCAGTGGCGTAACGTACGCCCCCGCAGACCCCGCGTTGCGGACCTTGGGGGGCCCACGGGCCAGGCCAGGCTAAAAAACTGTATCTCTTCAGGGGTCCGATAAAAACGGAAAAATTTAGATAAAAAAAAAAATAATGAAAATTTCTCTTTGAGAGGACCCGGAGCTCTCAGGTTTCAGGGATATTCGGTATTTTAAAAATATTTTTTGTATGGTCTAACAATGGGGCCCGAAATAAAGGGTTATGGGGGGGCCCAGCTAAAAAACGTTACGCCATTGGATTCATGTCAAAAATTTGGATATCAAATGGCTTAAATAAGAATGCCTGGACCCCCAATAGATAATTGCTAAAATACTGAGTATCGTAAAAACTCTTATTTGGCTTAAGTTGCCGAAAAGACTGTGTGTATGTGTGTGAATGGGAAGTTAGTTTTTTTAATGTACTCTACTGTCGGAAACTTAATATATGCCGACACAAAAAATCTGGTGTCACAAGCACAGAACACAACTTTCGATTACCAAAGGTAAGAAATAGCTGTGTGCTCTGCGACGTCACACCAGATTTTTATTATTATTCCCTCTCTCAAGTTTTTTCTTAGAATAAAAATGATCTCTCTCTCTCTCTCTAATGACATGCTGTAGGATATTATTATGAAAAATTGTCTATTTGACCTTGAATTCTTTTTTGTTTTTAGTCAATTCAATACCATAAAAAAAAAGATAAAATTTCTAAAGAGAAATTGATGTTTACATTCAGATAGGTAAAAGATTAATAAAATTATTCTGATAATCTTATTTAATGATGTAAAATAAATTCTAATAATATTTATTTTTTGAAATTATTGCAATTGCAATTTGCGCAACAATCAAATGATTGTTGGTCTTTAAAGACCCCTACGTTGTGGATGATATATTATACTTTTTTTGTATATATCATATATACAAAAAAAAGTTTTATTAATGAAAAAAAAAACTTGAATTAAATAATTGAAAATTAAACTAAAGAAAAGGGTGTTTATTTGAATGGTTTTATTTATAGCTGAATTGGTGAGTATAATTGAAGGGCTGATGATTCAGATAGGGGTCCAATTGAGGCGCCCGAGCCCTGATCCGGGTTGCAGGGTAGTAGGACACGCGTCCACGACGAACGTCGTCCAAACCCGCATCAATCGCCCTCAGAACCATCAACATCCTGAAGAACTAAATAGTAAAATATTATTTATATGTGAAATATTTGTTTACTATGGATTTTGATTAGTTTATCTTATTCTAATAGATCAAATTACATTTAATTGAGCTTAATCTTTGAAATTAATTTTTCATCTGTTTTTGGTTAATTTCAACAATGAGGGAGAAAATATACAGACTTTGGAGTCGGGAGGAATAAAACCAGCGAGTGGGTTGAAGACCTTTACACTTTATTCGAGACAAACGTTTCGGCAACCATAACAGCCGCTATCTTCAAAGAAATTTCTTCAGATACTTCATTGGCAACCATTACAGCCGCCGTCTTCAGTGCCAATGAAAGTATCTGAAGAAATGGCGGCTGTTCTGGTTGCCGAAATATTTGTCCTGAATAGAGTGCAAGGCTGAACGCACACCAATTGAGCAAAACTCTCTTGGACAAAACGTTTTGCTCAATGTCATAATCTATGTGCGTTAGTATTGGACCCCAAATATTTTGTCATTGAGCATTTTTGCTCAAAGGCCGAACATTTTGCCAACTCGCACCGATTAGACAAAAACGCTCAATGGCAAAACATTTTGTTCAATGATGTCGAATTATGCTCAATTGTGTTTTGCCTCCTCGGTGTGCGTGGACCCATAGAAAAGCATTGAAAAAACAGTTTCAGGCACGATTAGTCAAAAACGTTTTGTCTAAGAGCGTTTTTGCTCAATTGGTGTGCGTTCAGCCTAAAGATGTTCGAATTGCTGGTTTTATTCCTCCCGACTCAAATGTCATATGCCCAGCAACCAACCAATTTACATATCAGACTTTTTTTTTTAGTCTTTTCGGCATCTTAAGCCATGCAGACTTTTAACATTATTTTTAGAAAGGATAATATTTATGGAGTCCAGGGACATTTATTTATACCATTTAGCACCCAAATGATTTAAATAAATTCATCGGATTTCACAGAATTCGAAAAACTATCATTATTGCCATTTGCCAAAATTATCAATAATGTTAGTCTTTGAAGTCGGGGGGGAGGGGGGATATACCGACTTGAATTTTTCATAAATTAGAAATAATAACACCCTTTTTTTTATTCTTTGTTTTTTTTTTTTTTAGCAACGTTATAGTATGTCAAAAGGAGATTACATGTAAATCGCATCATCTAAAAAAGCTATTTTTAGTTTAAAAATTTCTATAACTTATAAATTTACTTTTGTTTTACTTGTTAGTTTACTTTTAGTTAGTAGCAAAGATAATAAAATAAGTTTGAGATCAAAATAAGCTTCCATCAGGTAGGCCCGAGTCTTATAAAAATAGAAATCATGACTATGTATCTTTTTGAAATTTGGGATAAATAAACAATTGAAGTGAGGGCAATTCGCATTTGGAGGGCCTGAGGGTCCTAAGGGACCCTCTGTCAGCATCCTGATTGAATTGACGCTTTCCGGATGCCAGCATCCTCCAAGCCTCCTTACCACCCGCGCTCACCATTTTTCAATTCTAATTAATTTATAAGAAGCTTTTCCAATCATCTTTTTTTAGATGAGCTAATTGCTGTCTAATAGTAGAATAATTTGAATATCTCCCAAAATATTGTTTATTTCAAGAAGAAATATAAGACTAAAAATGATAAAAAAAACCTTATAAAATAATCTTATACCCTGTCAACCTTTTAGGGAATAAGCGACATGATTTTAAAAACTTCTTTGCTTTCTTTAATTTTTGGTATTAATAATATAATGCAAAATATTCTTGACCCCTGGACCCCCTGTATTGATTCCGTTTGCGGCGATCTCGCCTTTTTTTTGACCATGAGTCGTCAATTTTTCAGACAAATCGTCCCAAGCAGCAATTCCTATAAATTTACAAATCTGGCTCAGAAATATGATCTCTTTAATTTATCATGGTTTGTTAAAAATGTATTCTATGTGCAGTTTTTGGAAATTCGAGGACCACCTGAGTATTTTAGAAAATCTAAGCAAAAAAAAAAGATGGTTCCTAGATCGAAACTCTCTAGTTAAGCAGGTGTTCATTCAAGTGTTTACAAAACAAAAATTGATTCAAATTATAATTTTCAGAATAATGAAATGAAGACAATGATGATAAAGTAGATAAATTATTCAATTTCCTAGTTATTTAGCTTATTTTATTATTATTTAGTTAAGAAGCAGTTGTCTTCCTATACAATTTTCCTAGCAATTTTGATGATTTACTAGATCCCTCTATTCCTAATGTTGTTCAAGGCCAAGGACACAAAATACTTTTTTTTGCCGCCCCGGAATGTTACTAAGGTGTGCATATTACAAACAAAAAAAATAACGAAAGGAAAAATATAAAAGACTTCTCAAAACATGTTTACATTTCCTCAATAATTAATTTTTATTCTTTCTTCTTTAGACATCTTAATTAAACAAAATGATATTTATAATAAAAAATTATTTTATTTTTAAAATCTTCTTAATCATCTTGTAGAGAGAGAAAAAAAAATTAAAAAGGAAAAAAAAATTTTTTTGTATGGATCGAATAAAATTTTAGAAGTTGAGATAAGGACAAAGGAATTTGGTTGCGTGGTCTGGGAAAGGAGCCGGCTGACTTGGTTGGATGGTTTGGTGCCCGAGGCGCGTTTTGGTTGGCCGGGCAGCAGCAGCAAAAAGTCAAGCGAGTCGAGCAGGTGTGCATTGACGCCGACAACCAACAACACCCTCTCTTGAAGACGAGAAAGAAAGAAAGAGAAAGAGAGAGAGAGAGGAGAGAGACAGAACAACGACTCCTTGTTCCCTCTTTTTTTTTTATACGATAACCAAATTGCACAATTCCTAAACCTTCATCAAAAACTTTTTTTTTTTACATTAATTCGATTCATCCGCTTTTCAGAAATAAATTTTTTCTTTATATATTTTCCTGTTCCTTTGTTTTATAAACCGACATTTTTTGCAATTTTCAAGGACCCTGTTTTTTTTTTTTTTTTTTTACATAATGAAAATAAATATTTTATAAAAACTAAACAAGTCACATCGGTAATGAATGTGACCCAAACATATATATATATATATATATATACTTTAGTCGATCGAAACAAAATATAAGAGAGAATAACAAAGATTTAATTAAAAAAAAAAAATGAACAAAATTTTTTAAGCACTATTTGGCGTTAGTTAACGAAAAAAAAGATGAAATTTAAAAGCGGCTTTTGAACTTTTGAGATCCGAGAAACTATGACGTCATTAGATGACAATGATGGAATGTAATTGGTTCATCTCATTAGTAATCAAATGGACCGGCTGTGTGCGTGCATTATAACTTTCCGGGGAGCTGAGCAAACAAAATTAGGAGGAAAATCATCAAAAAGGGAGATTGGCATTGACAAAGGCAATGTGGAAATCCTTGAATGGCAAGGTGCGGTGTTGATGCAAAAAGCCACGGAGATATGACAACGCCGCGCTGTGAAATTCAAGGCGAAATCTCTTTTTTTTTATTATTATTATTTTAATATTTTTTTATTAGGAGTCAATCACTGGGCTGACACGACACAGAGCACCGGAGGCCACTTAGAACACAGCAAGACGACAAACATGATGTATGGGTACCTTGCCCTGGATGAGTGTGGATCTAGTCATGATCTCGAAAAGGACACGCACTGGACCTACACCCATCTAGCGCAGGGGACCGACCTTGGACGACCCGACGACGCGGCTACGACGGCTGCCCGGAGACGAATGGCTGGCTCCAGGAGGGGAGGCGGCAGGGCCGGAGGGAGAGCGGCGACTCGCGCCAACCTGCCGAATGCCTCGGAATGAGGCCGAGCGTCGTCGGAGATTTCCAATCTGGTCTGGAGGCGGGCCACTGGTGGGGGGTACAACCAATAGGAACAGACAAGCCGATCACAACCAACCAATCAGAAACCACCGCCCCGCCTTTGTTGCGCTCGCGCCCAACAAACGCGCTGCGTTGCGTGGGAACCGCGTTGACATCTCATCGACGTCTCTTTAATTATTTTTATATAGCGCAACATAACGAAAAAAACCCCCATCTAATTGCAAGCCTTGGCTTATTAAAAAAAAAAAGTGACGTCATCGAAGGTCAAGTTTTGTTATGGTCGCTACCTGGCCATTATCTACCTGGCTCTAATTTCGAAGACCCGCCCTTCGGGGCTTGGGGGCTCTCCTCCAGGCAGCAAAAAAAAAAAAAAAACCGAGCTGTTGAGAAATAATCGAGGGAAAAGGACACAAAGCAAATGCAAACGTTCAACAGGGAAAAATCATTTATCGTTATGTAGGTAGGTATCAAAAGCAACATGAATAAGTGTCATTAAATATGACTACATACGATCAAAATTTCTTGTGATAAGTGTTTTTTTTAATAGAAAAAAAATTTGAGTCCATTCGTTCATTATGCAGTCCAGTTTTTATGACAATAGAAAATCTTTAAAAAAAAAAAGGATTCATAACAAATTTTTTTTTGATTTCAAATTGTCATAAGTCTTGATTTGAACTATAAGCACCACAAAATCACTTCTTGAATGTACAATATAAGAAATCTACTCATATCTCACTTAATAATACAAATTCATTACAATAAATCTTTACACTTATCGCTAAGACATCAAGTTTAATTATAATAATTTTATTTTTTTTTTTTTTTTGATATAAAATTCTACCCGAATTCACAAGGCGATTTGTTGACATGCTTAAAAAAATTTAGCTCTCACTCAAAAAATTCACTTTTTACAGTTTTGATTAGAATATTGATCATCTAAAAAAGCCGTAAAAATAAAAAGTACAAAAAGTTGCGCAAAGGGCTCAGCTTAGCTTGTTTAAATGAACAATATTCTTCCCAAAACGGAATTGGATTGTTTCTAAAAAGTTATAAATATATATGAAAAAGGGAAAGATCGATTTATTATTTATTGATAAATGGAAATAAAAAAATTAAAAGAAATATCTCACTCAAATATGTTTGATTCGTATAAATTAAGCACGTCCTGTTTTTTTATGGCAGACGGAGAATCTCAGTTAAATACAATAAAATATATATAATATTTATAATACAATTACACTTATTCTTTGGAAAATAAAATATATTAAGAAAAAAGGAGAGATACTTTTTATAATAAAGTAAAAAAATTAAAGAAAACATTAAGAGAATAACTTTAATAATATGAAGGTGTTTCGATGAGAAACCAAAAGGGTAATGACGAATAACCCTTCGGGCTTCGCTTCTTGCCACCAGAAGATTAGAATATGTGTTTATATATATACATATAAATAATTATTCTAAAATTCGTGCTCCATTCGTTTCTTAATGAAGAACGTTTTTTTAAAATAATTATAGATATACCATATAATTATATATAAAATTAAAATTCTTTTAAGCATACTTTTTTTATTTTACTTGCAGTCTTGATTGCACTAAAAAATATAGTGAGGAAACTCGCACTTAAAATGAATAAAAAAGGAAAAGAGTTAGGAATGGCCGAGATAAAGAAAGAAGATGGATAAAGAGAGCATTTTTTTTTTTTAGAATTTGATGGAAAGATGTGCGAGTTGAAATAAATGAAAGAAGAATGAAAATTATATTAAGATTGGCGTGCCCAAGAGAGGCACATCACCAGTTGGCCATTCCAGGTTTATTCAATGTCATAAAGTAAATCTGGCACGATGAACCGCCCTTCGCCGAAGAGAAGAACACCTGAGAGAATTAAGCAACATTTAAGATTAATTTAATACAATAGATACTCTCCTAATTCCGGCATATTCCCAAAAATTTAGCAAAGAAAAGGAATGGGGGTAAAAATGGAAGAAAAAACAAAGTGAAAACAAAATGAATCGTTAAGGCTGAACGCACACCAATTGAGCAAAAACGTTCTTGAACAAAAAGTTTTTGACTAATCGTGCCTAAAACTATTTTTTCAATGCTTTTCTATGGGGCAAAAAGCACATCGAGGAGGCAAAACACAATTGAGCATGATTCGACATCACTGAACAAAATGTTTGCTCAATCGGTGTGCGTTGGCATTTAGCAAAATATTTTGTTATTGAGCGTTTTTGCTTAATGGCCGAACATTTTGTCCAATGCCAACGCACCCCGATTAGGCAAAAATGCTCAATGGCAAAACATTTTGCCTAATCAGTGTGCGTTGGCATTGAGCAAAACGTTTTGTCCAAGAGCGTTTTGCTCAAATGGTGTGCGTTCAGCATAAGAATTTTCAAATATATTTTTATTATTTTACTCAAGAGGATTACTACATTATTATATTAATTCCATTTGGCCTTAATTGTAATGCAAATGTAGGAGATCCCTTATGGTGGGATTCAGATCAACTGTACCCTTTAGGTTCCAACCCCGTTTGTTCATGTTTTTCAATTTTCCTTTCGAGGAGATCTATTGAATTGAAGGAAGGTGATGTCAGGTTTTTAAAGAGAGTTAAATTTCCATGCACACAATAAAATTGTTGAATTTGATTTCGGGTGGCCCAATTTCAGGGCCGTAGCCAGAAGGAAAAAACTTCTCACCACCGTGAAATACCAAAAAATTATAAATAAAGAGAGAAATATGGTGTTGAAATTTTAAATACTGTTGAAAGATATAAGAAATATTTTATATTATTTAAAAATTATTCATTTGGGAGGATAAATCCTCCTCTTATCCCCTTGAAAAAATTTTCTGGCTACTGCCCTGTCTCATTTAAATTTAGTAAGCAAAATAATCTTGTATTTTGTTATTGTATAGATTCTAAAGAAAAAAATAATAAGGTGTTGTTTTTATAGCATACATGGCCGGAAGGTTATATCAATTGATAAACCTTAAAAACCAAAGCGTTGAGGGTGCAGTTCCAAATTTATTTATTTGGGAATAGTGCCATAAGGAGAGCATATTTTAATCTTTATTGTACCTAAGCATTAACAAATAAATTCTTATAAATCAATTTTTCCGACGAAAAAAGCTCTCGCACTCGCTGGTTTTGAAGAGGAGAGTTCAGGACAAGGTGTTAGTGGATATGACAGCATTATCTTCAGTTTTCATCATGTCAAATTTATTTTCCGATTATCTTGTTAGATGCTTTGTTCTTTTTAATCCTTTAAAAAAATTGGATTTGATTGGAAATATTAATATAAAATTAAAATTTTCCTATCAAAAGATTTTTTCAACATTAATGAGGGAGGAATAAAAAGAGTGGCCTAACCCATTAAAAAAAAAACATAATTTATCTAGGGTCCGACCGAAACAAGATTTTCAACCGAAACCGAATATTCGGCCTCAATCTTAGTTTCGGCCTTAGTAGCCCTTAGTTTTCGGCTACTTTTTGGCCGAAACCGAAACTACAGCCGAAACCAGGATTTTTGGCCGAAACCGTAACCGAATGCGAATATTCGGTCGGTTCCTAAATTTATCACGTTATTTTAAAAATTTAATATAATAAATTTCGAAAATAATTAATTCAACAAAATTAAATTTCTAAATACAATGTGTTGCTTAGACCAGTGCTTTTAAAACTTTTCCAAGTCGCGGCCCCCTTCGAACCCTAGTCAATATCTCACTAATTTTAACAGTAAAAGCGTGAAAAAAAATAAAAACGGTTATTATGTTTTGATTAATGAGTGTGTTGTTACAATTGGGACTCTTCGCGGGTCTCCTACGGGTAATCCATGACCTCCTAGGGGGCCGCGGCTCAATACTTTAAGAAGCCCTGGCTTAGACCACTCAATATATATATATAGGCCTATATATATATATATATATAATATATATACGCTTATTTAGTAATAATTTGTTATTATAGCTTATGACTTTCAAGTTGACAATTATATTATTATTAGAAATATAGAAACACTTTTACTGTTGGATTTCGTCAACCGTTCGAATCTCTGTATTCCAGCTAACTAATAACAATTCATTAAAGTATTAAATATTGTTCTTATCCAATAACATTTAATTAATGAATGAATTCTTTGTAATTTATAATAAATTTTGAATAATCAAACAAAAAAGTTTTGAAGGAAAAATTGTAGACAATGTGAAAAGTGAATCAATGAGTGAGTCAATTTCTTTAATAAAATTATTAATATTGAGTGAGTTCGAATCAAAACTAAACGATTGCTAGACCAATAAAGTTATAAATACGACAAAATAAAAGGATCGATAAGACATTATTTTAAACTAATATAAAATTTCTAATATTCTAAAACCATCAGTGTACAGAGATATTCACTGATAATTCATATTTATTTTATTATGAAGTTTTCCCATTCCTTAATAAAACATAGAGCAAATATAAAAGTACAAATAATGAAAGTGTTTTCTTCTTATTGTTTGAAATTCATTAGTGAGGGCTTAAAACTTGCCTTCTACGGGAACTAACACTTTGAGAAATAGAGAACGAATAGGCCAGATTCAAAAAAAAAAAAAAAAAAAAAAAAAACTTCAAGAAAAATGCCATCAATTAGGTGTCGGGTTACGTTCAGATCATGTAAATTTTCCTGGAGATAAGGTATTCAGAAGAAAGAGAGGATACGATTAAAAAATTTGGAACCTATTCTATCTTCAAAAGAGTAGCTATCTGTTGTACTTATGAAATATAAAAAGACTTACTTTGATTAATATGAAGAAATAGGAAAAAATTGTACAAAAACAAAGGAAAATACGGTATTTTAAAGTGAAAGAATATAAGGATGAAATGGAGATAGAAACTCAATAAGAAAAGGATGTATAAAAAGGATTTTGTTGATCTGACCTTGTCATTGCGTTCGCAGAGGAATTTGAGCCGTTGGGCCTTCTTGTGCATGAAGACACCATCGAGGTGGCCGGTCTCGACGCTTCGGATCTCGATGGCTTTGTTGCCCCATCCCATAATTTGTCCTGTGCCAATATAGGCCACCGATGTGGGCATCTCACCCCATTGTAGTACAATATTTTTGGAGAGCTTGCCGTATGTATTGACGTAGACCCCCTCGTTGTCGTAGCATAGTAGCAATTGCATGCCATTTGAGTTGGGCAGCGGCACGATGCAATGTGGCGATATAGGCCCCTGCGTCTGCACACCCTCACAAACGAAAAAACAACTCACTAGAATGATCTGATGATTTAGAATTCAGTTCTTAGATATATAATTAATTCTAGTATTAATTTGAAAGATATTATAATTAAAACTAATGTTAGCGAGGCGAATAGCTGAATCAATATGTAGTAGAAAATAAAAGGTCGAGCAGCTATGATAATTTCTTTATTTGAGAACCCACAGCGAATAATGACTTTGGCGCTGAATGCATTATATATGATAGATCGTAATGTATTTTATGAAATGTCTGTCAAAGAACTTAAGAGGTTTTTCTGTTGACTGAACTCTAGCCATGAAGATGGTCGCATAGTCGACCGAAACGTCGCTGTGGGTTCTCAAATAAAGAAATTATGATAGCTGCTCGACCTTTTATTTTCTACTTAAAACTAATGTTGAGAATTCAGTAGTATTTTTAGGGGAATTATAAATTTTTATTATTTTATGGTATTGAAAGAAACGATTTTTTCTATCTCCTCAGATGTTTCATATATATATATATATATATATAGGATATTACGTTTATTTTATTTTATGCAGTATTAATATTATAGTTAAGTTGAAAAAAAGGAACAAAAAATTCAAAGTCAAAAATTATATACCGGTATACAATTATTAGAACAAATTTACTATATTTTAAACATTTAAGAAAAATGATGTAAGTTGTTAATGTTTATTTTTTAATGTCTTGATAACGTATATCCAGACAGAGATTTATAAGACGAGGACATAAAAATGTTAATATTTAAAAATAAATTTATTATTAACCAACCATATGCAAAATACTATAAGTTAATTGATAATAAATACGATATAAATATTATTGTGATTGTATATCTCGAGAGTAAAATAAAATTAGTTAATAAAATAAATTTTTTTTTTAGAGTAAGACGCCATATTGTTAAAATGACTTTTGTGAACTTTAGGCTTTTGACCCACCAACAAATAAAATACTCACAAATTTGTTAAATAATGAGCATTGTTAGTTCAATATATTTATGTACCTGAGAAAAGCGAACACAGTCGTTTCAGAGGAAAACCATTAAAATTTCAAAATATAGTGCAAAAAAATTGAATAAACTTGATAAATTTGGATTGACATTTTAAAACACAAAACTATTAATAATACAACACGGAGGGATAACGCGGAGAAAACTGGAAAGATTGAAGCGATTTAGTGCAAAAGATTTCCGCTAGAGAGCAGCAGTTATCGGTTTACGAAACAGACAAACTAATGTTTAAAAAATCCCCAATTTAAATAAATATAGGCATTTAATAGATATATATATGCATTAAACCTTTATATTGCTTTTTAAGTCGAAAATAGTGAAATACATAAAAAATTTTCAGAATCTATCCGTTTGAATCAGATATATTCAATAACTTCCTCTATTTAGCAAATCAGACTTAAGTCGAGTCAAGATTTTTTTAACATGGTTTGTGAATAAATTTATTTTAATAATATTTAATGGCTGGAAATATATGTAAGATGGATATGAAAATGCAGGCAGCCAAAAATAAAAACTCTCGATACTCTGTGAACGTTCAGACGTTTCGGGTAAAATTTATTCACCCATCCTCAGTGAACACTAAAAATAAAAAAATCTGGTGTGACTGGCGCACAGCACACAACTTTCTCTTACCTTCGGTAATCGAACGTTGTGTTCTGTGCTTGTCACACCAGATTTTTTGTGTCTAAATGTATTTAATTTCCGACAGTAGGGTACAATTGAATTCAAGATGTAAAATTTATAAGTATGGCAAAATATTTATATTTTGTTACCATGGCAACCATTTCTCTCTCTTTTCTATGGAGTACAAGAGTAAAGTGGTCTTCAGAAGATTTCAATGACAAAATGAGAATATACATTTTATTGAAGATCTAAAAAATAATTGATTTTTGAATTTAAAAAAAAATCGTTGGAGCAAATTTAGAGAAAATCGAAAAAAACTGAAAAACTACATCAGTAAAGTACTAGTACTTTTTGGTCGATTTTGTTCAAAAGCTTCGTGTCACGTCCCAGGGGGTGCCTAATTTAAATATAAAATTTCAACCTCCTAGCTCTTTTCGTTCTTGAGATATTTTGTTCACAGACAGACACACACACACACACACACAGACACACAGACAGACCATGTCGCGAAAACCACTTTTTTGGATTCAGGGGACCTCAAAACGTGAAGATCCATCAAAATCTCGACATCGAATTTTTGACATGAATCCAATACTTTCTCTCTATATATATATTACATATATACATAGGTAAGAGAAAGTAATATTAATTATAGCATTTGAAACAATATTCCGTGCTTAACTCAATTTTTAATTTTTTGGCGTTTGACACACTAATGTATAACAGGGTCCATATATCAAAATAAATATACACATAAAAAAATGTTAAAAAATAATGAAAAACTTGAAAGTTTTCAAAAAATGTTCTGGGCCTACCCTGAAACCACTATGTTTACTTGATTTAAATGTATTTAATTAACAAATCTCATTATTTAAAAATTTAAAAAATGTGTGATTACTTCTACTCTTCTTTATTGTTTTATTTTAAAGTTGTTGAACGAAAACAAGTAATTTTAAATAAAAAAAACTAATAAAAATCATAATCGCCCTTTCAATGATGCATTTTTTATGAGGATCTTTAATTATCTCACTAAAGATCGAGGAAAAACGTTTTCGGACAAAACGTTTTGTCCAAGAGCAAAACGTTTTGCTCAATGCCAACGCACACCGATCGAGCAAAAAGCTCAATGGCAAAACATTTTGTTCAATGACAATGCACAACGATTGAGTAAAAGTTTTCGGACAAGAGCAAAACGTTTTGCTCAATGCCAACGCATACCGATTAAGCAAAATGTTTTGCTCAATGCCAACGCATACCGATTGAGCAAAACATTCTGTTCAATGATATCAAATCATTCGCAATTGTGTTTTGCCTCCTCGGTGTGCGTTGACCCATGGAAAAGCATTGAAAAAACAGTTTTAGGCACGATTAGTCAAAAACCTTTTGTCCGAAAACGTTTTTGTTCAATTGGTGTGCTTTGAGCCTAAGATAGCGAAACTACAATATATCTAAAATCCATATCCCCAAATGAAAAAATATTAAGCAACCTACATGTTTGGGTAAATAAATGTCGTAGACGGCGGCTGAGTCGAGGTCAACGGCATGGAAACCATCTGCGGAGCCATAGACTACCTTGAGCCGGGTACCCTCTTCTACTGTCAGGTCGACAAGGAGAGGCCGATGCGCCAACTCCCCGAAGGACTGCAAAACAATCAAATAAACTAGATAAATACATTTGAAATTTTTTGAATTTAGAAATATGTTATTATAGAAGTGTTATAGTGTAAAAAGAAAATATTTGAGTAAAGCTACTTAATATTGTTGAATAAATTTTGTCTTGTTTATATAATTATTTATGAACGTGATTAAAAGCTCATTTCAGCTGAAAGGAAATTTTTTGTTGAATTATGATAATAACATAAAGGGAGAAAAATGTCTAAATACTTAAAACAAAATTTTAATATAAATTTAATATATTGTAAAGTTGATTAAATCATGTATATACTATTGAATTCAAATAATTTTAAGCAGGTTCTGGGGTAATTTATGGATAATAAAATAACATCTCACCTTAAAGGCCATAAATTTGTGATAAGGCTTCGGTGCCCAGGCATAAATTTCAATAGAATCTTTGAGTGCGATCACAAGGAATTTTATCCTTTCATATTTTACGATTTTGAAGTGAACAGCCCCTTGAAGATCTCCAACATTTATCCAGCCATTTCGTCGTTCCACTTGCTGGAAAAAAATTTTTTAATAGATTTTGATATTATTTTAAAGAATTTAAATATTGATTGATTGTATTTGAAATTTTATAAAAAAAAGTTCAAGTTGTCAAAATTTGGTTTAGCCTAGGGGGTCTGGCAACGGATTAGAGCAACAGCCAACAAGATGGTTTCTTTCAAGTAATGCCAAATGCGGTGAAACGTCGGGTGGCCCAGGGGAATCAGCGTGTGGAACGTCGTCCGGTAGCCATTGATAAATAAATGAAAAAAAATCTGGTATGACTGGTCGCACAGCACACAACTTGCTCTTATCTTCAGTAATCGAAAGTTGTGTTCTGGGCTTATCAAACAAGATTTTTTGTGTCGACATATGATTAATTTCGAGTACAAGAGTAAAGTGGGCTTCGAAAGATTTCAATGCCAAAATGACAATATACATTTTAAAGATCATCTAAAACATAATTGAATTTGGAATTTTAATCAAAATCGTTGGAGCAAATTTTGAGAAAATCGAAAAAAAACAACTGAAAAAGTGCTTCCATAAAGTACTAGTATTCTTTAGTCGATTTTGTTCAAAAGCTTCGTGTCAAGTTCCTTGGGAGTGTCTTTAACTTAAATATAAAATTTCAACTTGCTAGCTCTTTTAGTTCTTGAGATATTTTGTTCACTCACATCCACACAGACAGACAGACCCACACACAAACATACCATGTTGCGAAAACCACTTTTTGGATTCAGGGGACCACAAAACGTATATAACCATCAAAATCTGGACATGGGATTTTTGACATGAATCCAATACTTTCTCTCTATATATGAGTTGACCATTTCCAAAAGTGTTTAATTAACAAAATTTGAAAAGTTAGGATTTTAATTGCATGTTGTTGGTTCAACTGAAATATACATTTGAAAATAGTTTTTCAGTGAAAAAAGTTTCTATATCTTACTTAAAACAAATACTGAAAATAGAGTACAAATTCAAACAGGGCCTAGTTGCATTTCATTCCATTTCCAAAACTGTCTTGTTGCAAACAAACAAATACTGTTTCAAAACTACATGCTTGCTAACAAAAAGATGGCGACTTTCATGACTTCATTCCCAAAACTTGCTAATTGCACTGAATAATAGCCCTCCCAAAAGCTTCCACAAAATTGTATATTTTTGACTGAGGGATTTTTATTAGTGCAGACGTATATTTCTACACTTTTTAATAATGATTATTGTTGTTTAACCTGCTACTTTTATGGAATTTTCTTTTTTTTGATTGATACTGGCCATTTGCAATTACAGTGCCAAAACTCGCTAATTGCAAAAGGTCCAATTCCAAAACTTACTAAATACAACAAACTTTTCCAAAAGTGCCTAGTTGAATATTAAAACAGTATATTACTGCTAGAAAGAAAATAATACGGACCTAAGAACTTGTAAATTGTGTTTCTAATTTATTTACAGATTTTATAAACATTACAGTCATAATAAATTAACTCTTGAGTTTAATAAAATACAGATTTTTCTCATTTCCTGAAAATTTGTTCCCGATGCAACTAGACACTTTTGGAAATGGACGACTCATATATTAGCATATATATAGGTAAGAGAAAGTAAAATTATATATATTAAACCTCTAAGATAAATTAAAGAATAGCCTTAATATATATATATATATATATATATATATATATTAGGGTGGCACTTATTTACCAAACCTAAAATTCTGAACGGTTCACCCCCAGATCATTCAATTAACACAAAAAAAAAAGATTGGAATGGTAAAAGCCCTCAAATTAAACTTTTAAACCGTGACGAAATGATAATAAAGATTAGCAAAAAAGTGTACTTTAAACGATTTCCACGAAAAATTTCACTGTTATACTTTTTAAAGAGCATCTAAAAAATAGTTGATTTATGAATTTTAATCAAAATAGTTGGAGCGAATTTTGAGAAAATCCAAAAAAACTGAAAAAGTACATCAGTAAAGTTCTAATACTCTTTGGCCGATTTTGTTCAAAAAGCTTCGTGTCCGGGTCCCTAACTTAAATATAAAATTTCAAACTCCTAGCTCTTTTCGTTATTGAGATATTTTGCTCACAGAAAAATAATAATAATAATAGATGTCAACAAGATATAGCGAAAGTAGGATTTTATAGGTTAATGGGCGCTAAATTTGGAAAGTAGGAGCTAGGAGGTTGAAATTTTTATATTATAAGTTAGGGACCCTCCAGGGACGAGATACCAAGCTTTTTTGAAAAAAAAATCCAAAAAGTACTAGTACTTTACTGATGTACTTTTTCAGTTTTTTTCGATTTTCTCTAAATTCGCTTTAACGATTTTGATTAAAATTCATAAATCAACTATTTTTTAGATGCACTTTAAAAAGTATATCAGTGAAATTTTAGGTGGAAATCGTTTGAAGTACATTTTATGCTAATTAGCATCCATATATAATTATATATATGTAGCTATGGCACGGGTTAAACGCCTAATTTTATGAGTTATCATTGCAATCTTATTTTTTTGTGTTAATTGAATGATCTCGGGGGTAAACCGTTCAGAATTTTAAGTTTGGTAAATAAGTGCCACCCTAATATAGGTCTATATATATATGACCGTCCATATGAAAAGGTACCAAATCTTCACAGGGCTAAATTTTCAGGAGAGTCGATTTACTAAAAAAGTTAAAAAAAAAAATAGATTTTTTTTTATTACTGATTTCGATTTTATAATTCTTCATCCTATATGATGAAATATTCGATTCATCAGAATCTATGTATTTTATATAAAAAAATAGAAAAAACAAAACTTTAAACTCATTTTTCTCAAAACTAGGTTCTTCATACCAAAATTTTAAAAATTAATATCTTCCAAACAAAAAAATGATAAAAAAAATTTTAAAAACAATTCTAAAAACACAGGCTTTCTCAGCAGGACGTATTATGTGTAGAAAGCATAAAAACTCAATTTTGACCCCGATGAAGATTTGGTAGGTTTTCATGTGAACCATACCGGTATATAAAATAAATATTGATAAAATCTTCTTTTAAAAGTCATCTGATGATTATATCATTATATTAAGAGTATTTAGGAAATGATGAAAAGGCAGCCAATACAAATTCAATATTCGCTGTCAGCGTTTCGAACGCATCTCCAGTTCTTCTGGACAGAATTAAAGTCACAAACATCGTTGGACACAGTTCAAAACAATCATACAAAGACGTATAGGCATACAGACAAGTGTGGTGATACACCAATCTTAAATGAAAAAAATCTGGTGTGACTGGCGCACAGCACACAACTTTCTCTTACCCTTCGGTAAGAGAAAGTTGTGCACCGTGCTGGTCACACCAGATTTTTTGTGTCGAGATATATTTAGTTTCCGATAGCACCTTAGTTTCAAACTTGCATTTTAAATGTTGACTGCTTGAAATAAACTATGGTTATTTTTCAAAATTTTAATCTCATATTTGGACATTTTATACACAATATAGAATCGTAAATAAATACAAAATTTCATAAGAATTGGAAAAAAAATTTTTTAAATGCGTAAAAAGTTCCAAAGGGGACCCCCTTTTGAATCGAAATTAACATACAAATCCCTATAGGAAATTAACATTAGGCCTATGAGAGAAGGCGGAGAGACAGGCGATAATGTTTGCAAGTGAGAGAGAGAGAGAGAGACATATATGTTTTCTTTGAAACAATTAAAGACACAAATAAAATAAAAATAAATGGGAATTTAAATAATAATTGATTTTTTAATCTAATAAAAAGAAAAAGATTTAAATTCGGTTACCATGGCAACCAGTTCTATCTTTCCTATGAAGAACAAGAGTAAAGTGGTCTTCAGAAGATTTCAACGGCAAAATGAGAATATACATTTTAAAGAGCATCTAAAAAATAGTTAATTTATGAATTTTAAAAAAATCCTTGGAGGGAATTTTGAGAAAATCGAAAAAAACTGAAAAAGTACATCAGTAAAGTACTAGTACTTTTTGGCCGATTTTGTTCAAAAGCTTATTTTGAGATTCTTCAAAGGTACCTAAGTTAAATATAAAATTTCAATCCGGTAGCTCAATTCCTTCATGCTAAAAATCTGTCCACACATACAGACACACGCACATACACACACACACACACACAGACCAATTTGCGGGACCCACTTTTTTGGACTCAGGGGGCCTCAAAACATGTATATCCATCAAAATCTCGACATCGAATTTTTGACATGATCGCAATACTTTCTCTCTATATATATATTACATATATACATAGGTAAGAGAAAGTAAAAATATATATTTTCCAAATAAAGTGAATATTGTAATTAGAACACTTGTAAAAATTAACAAAAATGGACTTTTTGGTTTCGGGTTTCAAGATTTGGCATCTGCTGTTTATCATCCGCATTATTTCGGCGACAGCGAATATTGAATTTATTTTTTTTTTGTTTGCCTGTCTTTTGTTATTGTTTCCTAAATAATCAGTCATCTATAATTATAATCACTACAATCAATCATCATATCAATAATCATTCATTTATAGCTTATTCATTATTATATCGAATTAGGAAGATAACCAGAGCTGGTGAGCTTCCCAGAGAGGTATTTCAAAATACATCTTGATTATTTTTTAAGCTCTTTTTCGACATGTGTGGCCATTTAGACTCCTTCAATATTTTTTAAGACGGGTTACTAATCCCTGACTCTTAGCATAAGAAATTTATTTCCCAGTGTCGGGAAATTTTGAAACACCTTGTAATAATGTAATCACTATTATATTAGATGAAACAATGCATATATCTTTAAAGATATAAAAATTCTCACATCACTGACGCCATCTGTCCTTAAAATTTTCGATTTGAGCCATGAAAGGTAGTACACTCGAACACGATTTTTCTTCCCGCTGATTGTGACCAAGATATTTTGACCTTCAAGTACTTCCATTTGCTGGAACCGTCGACGCGAGATCAATTGATACACTTTGCCCTGGCCACTTCGATCCAGTAACATCAGTCCATTTTCAGTGCCGATCAACAGGTTCACCCCTGAAGCAAAAATATATTAAAATAGTAAATAAAAATAGAAATAAAAAATAAAATAAAAATTTATATCAATAAGTTTTAAAATTTTAATTGTGCCCCATTTGATTTTTAAAATCATATAAAATTGACTAATTATTCTTATATTCCTAGCAGTAAGGCTTAGTAAAGTTATAACTTCGGTCGTCTTCTTTAACGAGCTAACAGCAAATAAATAAGGATAGACGACAAAAAACGAACCCCATAAGGCAGCGCAGAGTATCTCCGAGTTGAAGCGTTTCTTGTACTTGCGGATCTCAGGCGTGTCGCTGCCGACGTCGTGGCTGGTAGGTGTGACATTAACGTTGACATGGCTCTCTCGACGTGAAGGACCGCTTCCGCTACCACCGGCGCCGAAGCCGAATGTCAGGAACGAGCGCTGTTTCTGTTGAAGCAAGTGGGGCGGCATGGCGGCGACGGGATGGGACGAGGAGGACGAGGACGTCGAGGTGAGCGAGGTAGTCGTCGAGGAGGCACAGTGGGGCTTAGCAACGGCCTGCCGGTACTGCGCCCAGATGCAACGGCAACGCATTCGCACAGACGAAGGACAGAGAAGCAAGGGGGCCATTGACCATTACAACTAGGCACTAACTAACAGAACTAGATAAGAAAGGCCACATCTTAATCAAATTTACTTCAATCACAAAACAGGCATATCTTCATACTGAATAAAGTGGTTCACTATCCCCTAAACTTAGCAACATATTATTATTCGACAAATCTTTTTTGTTTGAAAATTCAAAATGCCAAGTAAAGAAATTTTTTTAAAATATTTTGTCTCTTTGGCTCAAGAGATCACTAATACATTAAAAATTAAGAAATACTGTATAATAAGTCAACTATATTAATTGATGGAAACACGGCTTGGCCCTAACCTAAGATGAAGGTTCAAAGGGCCAAATCAAGCCCACGAAAATAATTAATGAATATAAACAAAATTTTTGGGTTTTAATAATAATTCTGAACTGCTAGTTTAATAAAAATTTTAGTGAGATTTAGAAAAAACTAATTTTGGAGTTTAGGCTTTCACAGTCGCTATCATTAATAAAAGATTGATTTTGTAAAAATTATAAAGTTTCGGCCATTCATTCTGTGGCCTCCTTCTTCAGGTACAATTCAGCCAAGTTTATAAAAGTTGTTCCTCTGTGACAATCTCATTTGAATTGAGATTGACATAGATGTAACAACCTTTATAATCTTAACTGAATTGAAGCTGAAGAAGGCCACAGAATGAGTGGATGAAAAGTTGTAATTTTTACAAATAAACTACAGTTAAACCGAAAATCAAATTCTTTTATTAATAGCAAAAACTAAGTTTTTGAATTCGAAGAATTTAAATTATTAGATTTATAGAACAAAAGTTGGAGCCGATTATTATTTTTCAAATACGATGTGGCCATTATTAAATAAATTATAAAGCTTTCTCTATTTACTAAACTATATACAACGATTGTTAATAAAATTTTTTGCTTTCATATTTCTCAGTTATATGTTAGTTTGATCAAATTGCCAAAAAACAGACAGAAAGCATTATCGTGAAAAAAAAAAATTAAAACGTGCTCCATTACTCAAAAATTTTCAAAATTGCTATGATCACCCTATGAATAATAAATGGAAAAAAAAAATGTCATGGTAAATTTGAGAAGTAATATTTTCTTGAAAATGACCCTTACGAATAAAGCATATGCCAGTTTTGAAGTTAGGGTGACCATAAAAAATAATATAATAATTACAACTACTAATTCAAAAATCAAAATTCAAAAAATTAATAAATATAAAATTTTGATTTTTGAAATTTATTATTATTTATCTCTAGGTATAAATAGAAGAATCAACATTTTTCGATAAGAAAATTTATCAAATACTTGAAAAAAATGGATTAATAAATAAATAATATTCAATGATATATATATATATAGTCTAAATGTAATAAATAATGTTAGTTCTTCTAGTTTTTAAATTAATACTAAATCTTATTAATGTGCAATTATGATCACCCTTTAGAGAAGGTGAAACGTACATGTGTAATAATAAAATAGAGTGCTTTCTTTTTAAATGGTTAAAGAGAAGGGGAGAGAAATAGGAGCATATAAAGTGTAAAGCTGTTATGAAGGAAGATAGAGAAAAATCCATTCACATCGGCGGACCGGCAAAGCGGCTGCATGGTATCAGTACTTAGGTACTTACTCAGATTAGTAGTGTAGTTGTGGGGTGTCATGGAGGTGTTTCGGGTGCCTCGGGATCTCAGCCAGGCAGCGTTAGTTCCAGGCGAACAGAAAGAGCGTGAACGCATTAGGTCAATTTCGATTGACCCCTCCCCCACATCCCCAGCCCTCGCGAAATTTTTATTATATAATTTTGGTTGTAGCAAGAGGTTGTAGATTAGCACCGACACCTTTGAGGGATTGTCACCAGGCTATGTACAGTGAGCGCCACAATTGAGTCCCCACTTGGGAGCTAGAGCCTTGATTATATAAAATCTGGTTCAAATGATTTCATTTTACACAATTAGGTCCCCACCTAGGAGCTAGAGGCTTGAGTATATGGTATATTGTGAAATAATTTTAATGACCGAAAAGGTAAAATGAAATCTTCTGTACCAGATTTTATTTTACCTTAAAATTATTTCACTATATACCACATACTCAAGGCTCTAGCGCCCAAGTGGGGACTTAATTGTAGTGCTCACTGTACTAAATCAGCAATTGCATTGATTTTATCAAAATGTCTAAAAGTTCAGATATTAAAATGTTTATAAAACAAAGACAATTGATTTTACAATAAAAAAATCCATGCTAATGCTGTTGGTTTGGTTAACAAAGTGTAAGGGATATGATATATAATTTTGAAAATAAGGAAAATCTAAAAAAAATTTTGTAATATTTTTTTATTCGAAGACGATAATAAAAACTTTTACTTAATTTGTTACTAGCGACTATAAATTGCCAAAAAAGAAAATACAGGTACTTCTAATTTGGCTCTAGGCCAAAGTAGATAGTGTGCGTCTTATGCTAGGGATCTGGGGTGCTAGGGGTAGATTCCCATAAGCGAGAAAAATGTATTTCAATTGAATTGGGTACCAATCATTTGAAATATAGAGGAACGGGATTTTTTTATATAAATTCTAACTCAACCCGCCTTCCAAACACTAATGTTTACTAAATAACCCCTAAAGGCGATTGATTCTGTTAAAAAAGACTAAAAAATTCTTTTGTCTTTGCAATAAAGAAATAAGTGTATTTTTTAGTCTAAGCTTATACAAGAAATTTATCAAATATCCCTTTTCAATTAATTATTCTAAATGAAAATGAATGAGAAATAATTAGAGTATAGGAATAATGGAAAGTTTTAAGAGACCTCTAAACAAATAGTTAAATCCAACATGAATAGGTGGATTAAATTTAAACGGAGCTTAATTAGTTTCATCTTATCTCATTGTTTTTTCTGCAATTTTCATTTTTTATTATTGCAATACCAAAGAATCGTATTGTAGACATGTTTGTTGGTAAGAATTGCCGACCTAATATCGTGGTCATATAATTTTGATCATTTAATTTCTATGCAACTCGAATAGGTAATCTCATCGCAGCGAAAAATATGTTATTCATTTATATATTCCGGTATATTATATAAGTAATTAATTAGTAAGGGTTATCTATACGAAGTTAACTCTTTTATTTTTTTTTTTGCAGTTTGGAAAGACAATTTTTTTATAAATAAGAATCGGTTGTCTGTTCGATAAGAATTTTCTATATGAAAAAAGTTTCTATTTATTTAAAAAAAAATGCTTTCCAAGCTGTAAAAAAGAATAATAAACTTCATAAAGACAAACCTTAATATTATAAATCTCTTACGCCTCTTTTATTCATTTTTGACTTATATTCGAATTATTAATCGCAGAGAAATTAAGGCGGATGAATGGGTTGGTAATTCTTGTGCAACTAACAACATAATCCTTTAGAATTAAGATCTGTTTAAATTTAAATGATTTTTTTTATTAGTCACAATGTCAAATAGGATGAATATTTATTTTTTCATTAAATGTTAGTTTTAAATGTAAATGAAAATGTTTTAATTATTATGAATGGGTAAAATGTTTGCAAAGGCAGAGAGGCTGTGTCTTGTGTTATGAGGCAGACAAAAAAACAAAAACAAAAAGAGAAAAGTAAAAATTTGTTCTTAACAAATTTGCACTCACCTCTTCACTAGTTGACTTATCTTGTCGCTGATTTGGAGTTCCTGGACTTGACGAAGCCTGTTACAAATAAATTCATTTAATTAATTTATTCAAGTATATTTATATCAATATATTTATAATATTTAATTACTACTAAATTTATGTTCGCGGACAGTCAGAAATTAAAAAAAAAAAAATGTAAATTAATGAAATATAAAAAAAATTATAAAAAAATAACTTATGATAGATTTAATAAATAAAAAAATTATTTTTTAAAAGCAAATCAAAAGTTATAATAAAGAGATCTATTTTTTAATCAAGATGAAAATATAATTAGGTATAAATTTTATTAAAATATAAAGACTTCACCTTAAAAAAAATGAGCAATTAAAAATCTGTTGAATTTATAATAGTAATTTTATTTAATATATAGATATTTCCTTTTTTTTTTGATAGTTTTTAATATTAAAAGATTACTTGGAATTTAAGTAAAAAATAATGCAATTTTAATAGGAATTTCAAGAGTGACATTAGGAACAAAAATGAAATTAGCCTAACTTTAAACAATAATCCCTCGTTTTTTTCTGATGGCTGCAATTTCATTTTTTCTTTTAATAATAAACTAATTTTCTCATCTTGATAACTTTTGATTCACAAGCCCATTTTATTGATAAAATATTTAAATTCACATGAACAGTGGTCGTTAAAAAGAAATATTAAATTTGTTTTGTTTTTGACCCCTTTTATTACAATAATTTAATTTTTTCATTATCTTTATATTATATATATATATATATATATATATATAGCATTTCAATTCATTGAACCAGAACGAATATAAGTTATTGTAGAGTGCGGCGCGGGAATCTTCCTTATTTTAAAAAATGATAAAACACAGTATTGCAGATAGATATAATTTCAATATCTATATATATATATATAGAGGTACATTTAAATTTTTTTTTTTTATTGCTTTATGAAAAAAATTTTGGAAGGTGGCCACCGTTCTGCTTAATTCTTTGGGAGAGTCGAAGTTTTAAGATTTGGACCACTTTTGGCCAGCATTTCTGTGTCGATCTTAGCGATAGCATCACGAATAGTTGTTCTTCAGCTGATCCAGGGGTTTTTGAACGATTGGTATTCACCAAGGATTTGAGATATCCCTATAAAAAAATCACAGGATGATAAATCTGGCAAGCCTGCGCACTGGCCGAACGACTTATCTCTTTGAGGAGGTGAATTAGAACAGAGAGCGCACTCGCAAGATTTATCACTCTGATTTTTTTATGGGGGATATCTAAAATGTTTAGGTGTATACCAATCATCACAGAAACTGGATCAGCTGAAGAACAACTCCCGTGATGTTATCGTTAAGATCGACACAGGAAATGCTGCCAAAGGGCCGTGCGTCCAAATTTTCAGATTTTCGACAGTCCGGTCAATACGAGATGTTGAGCAGAATCTGGTGGCTCAACTTTAAGATATCATTTTCAAAAAGCAATGAAAAAAAATTCTACAATGTACCGCTATGTAAAAAAAGAATTAAAAATGATATCTCTGATATTTTTTTGTTCTATCATTTTTTAAAATAAGCAAGTTCCCGTCCCGCACAATATATTTTGACAAAAAATTTAACAATTTGCACATGTGACCTTCGCTCTAGAAAGAATTAAATACTATTAAATGATATAAAGATTATTATTAATATTGACAATTAGTTGAATTATTTTTTTTTTGGGAAATTATATCGATAATTAATCATCAAGCTGCCTTATAGATTTTAAGAAATTTTTTTTTATTGTTACCCTTTAAAAAAAATTGATAATTTG